>CM035419.1:83860456-83862956 GCA_020310875.1 Ceratopteris richardii | reverse complement strand
TAAGGTAGGTCTCTTACCCCACCATGCCTCATATGGTGTCATACCCTGCAAGGCTTTACATGGTAACCTATTTACCAAATAAGTAGCTGTATTTACAGCCTCAACCCACAAATAATTAGGGTAATTTTTCTCCTTCATCATGGATCTTGCAAACTCAACAAGAGTTCTATTCCTCCTTTTTGCTACACCATTTTGTTGAGGAGAGTACCTACAAGTAATTTCCCTTTTTATACCTGCATTCCACAAGTAATCACTGAACTCATTAGAGAAATACTCTCCCCCTCCATCTGACCTTAGTCTCTTCAATTTATGACCTGTAATTCTCTCTGCATACACATGATAATGTTTGAATGTATTGAACACCTCTGACTTATCTTTAATCACATAGATAGTGATCCATCTAGTAGCATCATCGACATAAACCACATAGTACCTTGATCCATTTATACTGAAATCCTTTGATGGTCCCCACATATATGTGTGTACCAACTCAAGCTTCTCTGAATACATAAAACCATGCTTAGAATAAGATTGCTTATGAGCCTTACCTAATTGACATGCCTCACATCTGTATGTCATATGTTTTCCTGCAACATTAGGCAATCCAAGCACTGCACCATTGTTAATCATATCTTTGATACCTCTTTCATTGAAGTGTCCAAGCCTCTTGTGCCAAAGATCTAACTCAGATATCTTATGTCCTCCATAAGTAAACAAGGCATGACCAACATTACCTTGAATCTTCAATGTAAACAATCTTCCTTCTTTCTTCCCTGAAACACTTTGTTTATACCCATTGCTAGGGTCTTCCACAAACACTCCTTCATTAGTGAACCTCACTTCATAACCTTTTTCAACAATTTGTCCTACACTTATAAGATTCTTAGGAATTGTAGGAACATACAAGACCTTACTCAATAAGGTGCTACCATCCTTGGCCTTCACTGATCCAATTGACTTCACATTGTGCTTTGTATTGTCACCTGTTTGAACAACATGATTAGATACCTTATTCTCCAAATGAGTCATCAATGCTATGTTACCACTCAGGTGATTGTTACACCCTGAGTTAATGTAGAAGACTCTTTGATCTTCACTCTGCCTTTCACAAGTTGCATTCATTATCAATGTTGAGTCCTCCTTCTGATCTGAAGCATAATTGTAGTAAGTATTGTTATATTGTTGACTTTGGAATCCTCTACCTGCATTTCTTCCAAAGTAACCCCTACTACCTCTACCTCTGAAATTACCTCTTTGATTTCTGCCACCTCTTCCTCTTGAATTATAGTTCTGATTATATCCACCATTACTCTGAGTATTATGCCAACAATCATTAGCTAAATGATTTGTCTTACCACAAATCCAGCAAGCTTTGGCTCCATCTTTGTTACTCCTGCCTCTTCCTCTACTTTTGCCACCTCCTCTTCCTCTTAGGAAGTTGGCTTGACTAGTTGTGCCTTCATCTTCACCTGATTGTTGCTTTCCTTTGTTAGCTTTCTTCTTGTCCTTTGAGTACATTGCATGACCTGTACTTTTGTCACCATCTCCTTTGACATCCTGCTCAAAAGTTAGCATATGACCTAGCAACTAATTTAAATCAGGAGTGAAATCATCAAGTGATAATTATGTAGACAAAGTGAATGGCTTCCATTTGTCATCACCTCTCAAGCTTGTAAGGATTTGCCTTACCAATTTATCCTCCTCAATGTCTTCATCAAGAGCTCCTAATGCATCTGCAATGTCTTTCATCCTTGTTACATAATCTGAAATGGATTGAGAGGCCTTCTTCTTGAAAGTAGTAAATTCTGCCCACAAAGATGCCTTCCTTGACTTTGTGGTGTTTTGGAAATGCTCTTCCAAAGCATTCCAAATATCACTTGCACTTTCAAGACCTCTAATGTGAGGTAGCAAGTAGTCATTGACTACCATATAGATAATGCTCCTAGCTTGAGCATCTCTTTTCATCCAATTCTTCAAATCTGATAATTCCTCCCTAGTTGGAACACTAGGATCTCTGAATTGTGGCTTTTCTTCTTCACCTGTAATGTAAGCTATCAAATCTTTGCTCATTAAATGAGCTTCCATCCTCATTGACCATGCTGGATAGTTCTCTCTATCCAACTTCTCTATTTGAAGAGAATCTCCCATCCTTTCTTCACCTGTATATTGACTTCGTCAACCTTTATGAAGTATAAAGT
The DNA here is from genome assembly GCA_020310875.1 of Ceratopteris richardii. NCBI lineage: Eukaryota > Viridiplantae > Streptophyta > Polypodiopsida > Polypodiales > Pteridaceae > Ceratopteris > Ceratopteris richardii. The sequence goes on along the minus strand of CM035419.1, from coordinate 83,860,758 downwards.
TACCTTTACTTCAAATGACACTCCTTTTGACTTCCTTGATGTCGTATGATCTCCTTCTCAAGATTTATCTTCAAGCTTTCACCTTTTTTGAACCTTTAGATGTTGAATTCTTTGCACCTGCGTAGTCGGGATCCTCCTTCCTTCAATTCTGATGCTTCCTGCTCTGATACCACTGATGGAGACTGTTAATCTCCAAAAGAACAACCTACTCTTGAAATTAGAACACCTCTATATCAAGAGTAAGTCAAAACCTTCACTAATTTATAAGATTAATGATCAATTACACAAATTTTACAAATTTT
>CM035419.1:83850456-83855456 GCA_020310875.1 Ceratopteris richardii | reverse complement strand
AAGTGCAAGTGACATATGGAATGCTTTGGAAGAGCATTTTCAAAATACAACCAAATCAAGGAAAGCTTCATTATGGGCAGAATTTACTACATTCAAGAAGAAGGCTTCACAATCAATATCTGATTATGTGACAAAGATGAAAGACATTGCTGATTCTTTAGGTCAAGTTGATGAAGACATTGAAGAAGATAAGTTGGTAAGACAAATTCTCACAAGGCTAAGAGGAGATGAGAAGTGGAAGCCTTTTATATTGTCTACAAAACTTTCATTAGATCATTTCACTCCTGATTTGAATCAATTATTAGGACATATGCTAAAGTTTGAGAATGATATCAAAGGAGATGTTGATAAGAGTGCAGGTCATGCAATGTATTCTAAAGACAAGAAGAAGGATAGTAAAGGAAAGCAACAATCAGTTGAAGATGAAGGTATTTCAAGTCATTCAAACTTCCTAAGAGGAAGAGGAAGTGGCAAAAATAGAGCAAGAGGCAGAAATAACAAAGATAATGTTAGAGCTTGTTGGATATGTGGTAAGACCAATCATCTATCTCATGATTGTTGGCATAATAATCAAAGCAATGGTAATTTTAATCAGAAGTTTAATCAAAGAGGAAGAGGTGGCAGATATCAGAGAGGAAACTTCAGAGTTAGAGGAGGTAGAAATTCTTTTGGAAGAAGTGGAGGAAGAAATTTCCAAAATCAGTCCTATAATAACACTTACTACAATTATGCATTAGATCAGAAAGAAGATTCAACTCTTATAATGATTGCAGCATGTGAAGCCTCACATGAAGACATGAGAGTATTTTATATTCACTCAGGATGTAACAATCATCTGAGTGAAAACATTGCTTTAATGACTAATGTAGATCATAAGGCAATCAATCACAAAGTTTAAACAGGTGACAATACAAAGCACAACATGAAGTCAATTGGTTCAGTTAAAGCTAAAGATGGAAGTACTCTCTTGAGTAAGGTCTTGTATGTTCTTTCAATTCCAAAGAATTGATTAGTGTAGGACAAATTGTGGAAAAAGGATATGAGCTAAGGTTCACTAATGATGGAGTTTATGTTGAAGACCCTAGTCAAGGGTATATAAAAATTGTTACAGGAAAGAAGGAAGGAAGGCTCTTCATATTAAAGATACAAGGTAATATTGGATATGCTATGTTCACATATGGAGAGAAAAAAGTGTCTGAATTGGATCTTTGGCATAAAACACTTGGACACTTTCAAGAAAGAGGTATCAAAGATATGGTTAACAATGGTTTAGTACTTGGATTGCCTAAGGTTGCACGTCAACATATGACATACAGATGTGAGGCATGTCAATTAGGTAAGGCTCACAAGCAATCTTATTCTAAGCATGGCTTTATGTATTCAGAAAGACTTGAATTGGTACATACAGATGTGTGGGGTCCTTCAAAGGACTTAAATATAAATGGTTCAATATATTATGTCATATATGTTGATGATGCTACCAGGTGGATTACAATCTATGTGATCAAAGACAAGTCAGAAGTGTTTAATACATTTAAACACTATCATGCATATGCAGAAAGGATTACATGACAAAAATTGAAGAGGTTAAGTTCATATGGGGGGGAGAGTATTTCTCAAATGAATTCAGTGATTATTTGTGGAATGCAGGTATAAAGAGAGGTTACTTGTAGGTACTCTCCTAACAAAATGGGGTAGAAGAGAGAAGAAACAGAACTCTTGTTGAGTTTGCAAGATCAATGATGGAGGAGAAAAATTGTCCTAATTATTTGTGGGCTGAGGCGATAAACACAGCCACATATTTGGTCAATAGATTACCATGTAAAGCCTTGTAGGGTATGACACCATATGAAGCTTGGTGGGGTAAGAGACCTACATTGGATCATTGTAAAATATCTGGATGTTTGGCATATGCATATGTGCCATCTCAATTGAGGCATAAATTGGAACCTAAAGCAGAGAAGTATGTATTCATTGGCTATGATGACAAGCAGATGGGTTATAGGTTGTGGAGTCCATCCACAAAGCGATTCTTTGTGTCTAAGGATGTTACATTTGATGAGCAAGGTACTTGGTATGTAGGTACACTTAATGTTCATGCAGGTGATGAAGATTTTTTAAATCAGAAGAAAGGTAAAACAAGGGTTCAAATATATGATGAAGAAGAGAGTAATGAAGGGCAAGTTGAATTAGAAGAAAGGCCAATGTTTGATCCAGAATATGATGAACAAGAAACTTCAAGAATTGGAGAACTCAGAAGGTCATCTAGGCACAAATGGAAACCTACAAGGTAGAGCTATGATACTTCATTCTTGACTACTAAAGATTATGCTTATATCTTAAAATCAGATAAAGATCCATCCACATATGATGAAGCCAAAGGAAAGAAAAATGGGTAAAAAGCTATGTAGGAAGAATATGATGCATTAATGGAAAATGAGACGTGGGATCTGGTTCCTTAACCAAATAGTCAGAAGATCATTGGATGTAGATGGGTCTATAAAACAACGAGGTTTGCAGATGGAAGTGTATCTAGGTACAAAGCTAGGCTTGTTGTAAAGGGATATGCATAGACATATGGCGTGGACTATGATGAAACTTATAGTCCTGTTGCAAAGATGACAACCATAAGGAATCTCATAGCAATTGTTGCTTGCAAAGGTTGGAAATTATCTCAACTAGATGTGAAGAATGCATTTTTGAATGGTTATATTTCAGATGAAGTCTACATGGAACAACCAGATGGTTTCAAAGATCAAATGTATCCAAATCATGTGTGTAAGCTCAAGAGAGCTTTGTATGGTTTGAAGAAGGCCCCAAGGGCATGGAATTATAGGCTTGTAAACTTCTTGAAGGAACTTGGATTTCAAGCATCAAAGGCAGATACTAGCTTGCTAGCTAAAGCAAGTGAGGATGGATTTATTTATGTTTGTATTTATGTTGATGAGATAATACTTACAGGAACAGATGACAAAGGTATACACATGATTAAGAATCAGATGGAGAAAGAATTCAAAATCAGTGATTTGGGAAATTTGTCATTCTTTTTGGGAATGGAGATTTCATATACTCAACATGGAGAATATGTAATTCAAGAAAGGTATCTCAAAAATTTGCTAACCAAATTTAAAATGGAAGATTGCAAGATAGCACCAACTCCAATGAGGTGAATCATAGATTGAGTAGATATGGAGGAGAAGAATTCAAAGATATGAAGCTTTATCAGAGTTTGGTGGGTAGCTTGATTTATGCTACATTACCAAGGACTGATTTATCATATGCAGTTGGAGTTCTATCTCAATTCATGCATTGTCCTAGAAAAGAACATTGGATTGCAGGACAAGGAGTACTTAGGTACATCAAGGGCACACTTAAAGAAGGTTTGTACTATGGATATACTTCAGATACAAGAGTCAAAATATACAGTGATGCAGATTGGGTAGGTAATTCTGATGATAGAAGAATCAACACATGGATACTTGTGTTATGTGGGAGATAAACTAATTTCATGGTGTTCTAAGAAGAAACATACAATTGCTTTATCATCTATAGAAGCAGAATACAAAGGCATGGTAGAAGCTGCAAAGGAAGTAATATGGTTAAAGACTCTTATCAAGAGTTTTGATATTGTTCAGAGTACTCCTATCATTTGTGGAGACAATATGAGTTCTTTATATTTGGCAACAAATCATGTATTCCATGCTAGAACTAAACATATTGAGATTCAATATCATTTATTGAGAGAGAAGGTTGTTGATAAAGAAATAGAAGTTATACATACTCCTACAAAAGATCAACTTGCAAATATGATGACAAAGAGCTTGGATGGACCAAAGTTGTAGAGGTTTAAAGATATGGAGAAAAAAGAAGATGTAGGTAATCACAATTGATGATTGAGGGGGAGCTGTTGGAGCAAGACAATTAACAATTGGTGATTATATGAAGATTACAAATGAAGATATGAAGAAAAGATTGAAGTCTAACTTCATGAAGTGAAGTGAAGGTTTAGGAAGAAATGTTCTATAAACATATGTACATTAGTTTTGTAAATACTTCAAAATACTTGAAGTAATGACGAATCAATACTCATATGTATATATATATATAAGTGTGTATATGGTCGCATTAGATAAGTAAGATGAAATATCGATGAGATAGAGAAGAATAGATTATGAGTATTCTGTGTATCATCCATCAGATGCATGATGAGTTGAATAGAAAGAATGGTCAGAGAATTGCACGTCGATCTTTTCTCCAGTTCTCCTTCTGTGTTTGATTATATCAGAAATCCTTTTGTAGACATCTAAATCCATAGTTAATCTATTTATGGTTAAAGTTTAAGAGCCTAATTGCAAACAGGTTGAGAGAATTTTGTATAGGAACATCTATATGTGAGAAAGTGTTGTGTGTCTTGTGAAACAGGCGCAATGTCGATGATCAAAGAATTGATGAGTTCTCAGTGTATAGTGTAACATTTTACACAAATGAGGAGTCAAAATCTAAGTTGGAAGGTAATCCATCTATGGCTAAAATCATTCGCTTAAACGGGTTCTAGTTTGGAAGAACTATGTGTTAGTACCTGCAGGTATCAAAATCGACTCTATAAGAAGGCAATTTAAGAAATAGGTAGATTCTTTGAATCATTTGTCATAATCTACTTAAGATTTTGAAGCGTTTTAACTTGAAGGAGGTGTGCAAACTTTAAATGACACATTCTACAAAGTTTCATCAGAATCTTTACACAATTTATTAGTTAATGACTGAGTAATGTGGAGCAGACTTTCTTGTGAAGTGATTTTCTTCACAGTTAGCAAAAGTCTTGATAGTTTGGTACTTGTCTTCCAAAATTGGTTGGAGTCTAAAGTTATTCTTGATATAGAAGTTGTCTAACATCAAGGATAGCTTGTCCTTTTGGAGATTAACACTCTCCATCAAAGTAATCCTCAACCATGGCTTTTTGGGCAAGTGGTTAGCCCATCACATTCCTAACCAAGAGGTTC
>CM035419.1:83830456-83832956 GCA_020310875.1 Ceratopteris richardii | reverse complement strand
TTAACATCTAATTGAGATAACTTCCAACCTTTGCAAGCAGCAATTGCTATGAGGGTTCTGATTGTTGTCATCTTTGCCACAGGACTATAAGTCTCATCATAGTCCACTCCATATGTCTGTGCATACCCTTTCACAACAAGTCTAGCTTTGTACCTAGACACACTTCCATCTACAAATCTTTTTGTTTTGTAAACCCACTTACATCCAATAATTTTCTGGCTATTAGGTTTAGGAACCAGATCCCAAGTGTGATTCTCTATCAATGCATCATACTCCTCTTGCATGGCTTCTTCCCAATTTCTCTTGCCTTTGGCTTCATCATATGTAGATGGATCTTCATCTGTTTTTACCAAATAAGCATAATCTTTAGTAGTCAAGAATGAGGTGTCATAGCTATACCTTGTAGGTTGCCATTTGTGCCTAGATGACCTCCTAACTTCTGCACTTCTTGAAGTCTCTGGTTCATCACATTCTGGATCAAACCTTGGCCTCTCTTCAACTTCAACCTGTACTTCATTACTCTCATTTTCATCAATTAATTGAATCTTTGCTTTACCTTTCCTTTGATCCACTACTTCTTCAACATCTGCATGTACATTATATTTTCCTGCATACCAAGTACCTTGCTCATCAAATGTAACATCCTTGGATACAAGGAATTGCTTTGTGGATGGACTCCACAACCTGTATCCCATTTGCTTATCATCATAACCAATAAATACATACTTTTCTGCCTTAGGCTCCAACTTATGCCTCAATTGAGATGGCACATATACATATGCCAAGCATCCAAATATTCTGCAATGATCCAAGGTAGGTTTCTTACCCCACCAAGCTTCATATGGTATCATACCTTGCAAAGCTTTACAAGGCAAACTATTGACCAAATATGTAGCTGTATTTATAGCCTCTACCCACAAATAATTTGGACAATTCTTCTCTTTCATCATGGACCTTGCAAACTCAACAAGAGTCCTATTTCTTCTTTCTGCTACCCCATTTTGTTGAGGAGATTACCTGCAAGTAACTTCTCTCTTTATACTTGCATTCCACAAGTAATCATTGAATTCATTTGAAAAATACTCTCCCCCTCCATCTGACCTTAGTCTCTTCAATTTTTGACCTGTAATCCTTTCTGCATATGCATGATAGTGTTTAAATGTATTAAACACTTCTGATTTTTCTTTAACCACATAAATTGTAATCCATCTGGTAGCATCATCAACATATATGACATAATATCTTGAACCATTTATACTAAAGTCCTTTGAGGGACCCCACACATCTGTATGCACCAATTCAAGTCTTTCTGAATACATAAACCCATGCTTGGAATAGGATTGCTTATGAGCCTTACCTAATTGACATGCCTCACATCTGTATGTCATGTGTTGACCTGCAATGTTAGGCAACCCAAGCACTGAATCATTATTAATCATGTCTTTGATACCTCTTTCATTGAAGTGTCCAAGTCTTTTATGCCAAAGATCCAATTATGACACCTTCTGCTCTCCATATGTGAACATAGCATGTCCAACATTTCCTTGTACCTTCAATGTGAAGAGCCTTCCTTCTTTCTTTCCTGTAACAACCTGTTTATACCCTTGACTAGGGTCTTCAACATAGACTCCATCATTGGTGAATCTTACCTCATATCCTTTTTCCACAATTTGACCTACACTGATCAAATTCTTTGGAATTGTGGGAACATAAAGAACCTTACTCAGAAGAGTGCTCCCATCTTTAGCCTTGACTGAACCAATTGACTTTACTTTATGCTTTGTATTATCACCTGTTTGGACTGTATGATTAATTGCATTATGATCTAAATCAGTCATCAAAGCAATATTTCCACTTAAATGATTACTACATCCTGAATCAATATAGAACACTCTCATGTCCTCATGTGAGGTCTCATATGTTGCATTCATAATGAGAGTCGAGTCCTCCTTCTGATCTAATGCATAGTTGTAGTAGGTGTTATTATAGGATTGATTTTGGAAGCTTCTTCCTCCACCTCTTCCAAAAGAATTCCTACCACCTCTACCTCTGAAATTTCCTCTCTGAAATCTACCACCTCTTGCTCTTTGATTAAAATTCTGATAATTACCATTGTTCTGATTATTATGCCAACAATCATGAGATAGATGATTGGTCTTACCACATATCCAACAAGCTCTTGCACTATCTTTGTTGTTTCTGCCTCTTCCTCTACTTCTGCCATTTCCTTTTCCTCTTATGAAATTTGCTTGGTTTGAAGTGCCTTCTTCTTCACCTGATTGTTGCTTCCCTTTGTTAGCTTTCTTCTTGTCTTTAGAGTACATTGCATGACATGCACTCTTATCAACATCTCCTTTGACATCATTCTCAAAAGTTAGCATATGACCTAACAATCTATTCAAATCAGGAGTAAAGTGATCTAATGAAAGTTCTGTAGACAAAATAAAAGGCTTCCACTTCTCATCTCCTCTTAGTCCTGTGAGAATTTGTCTTACCAATT
>CM035419.1:83777956-83797956 GCA_020310875.1 Ceratopteris richardii | reverse complement strand
TTGTAATTTTATCTTTAACAAAGTCAACTTCTCCGTTCTCAATTTGATTTGAGTTCGGTTTTCTACCTAAATTAGGTGGGAATAAGTCTTTCTTGTCCTCCGGTTCTGGCAAAACTATGGTAATTAAAGGTAAAATTCTAGAAAGAAGACGATCGTAATCTAACGTGTGTAAAGTTTCATTAACTACTTTATCTTTAATAATTTCAACTTCTATATTTTCGTTATTATTTGAACTATCAATTGAAGAAGGAAGCAATGTTCCTATTATTAAGTTTTCTAATTCTTGATTTTTAATATCAGAATCGTTTGAAGATACTAGTTTAGAACTACTTGTAGATCCTGATTCTTTAGACATATGAAATAAAAAAGTAAAGATCTTAATTAATGTTCAGAGAAACAGTATGAAGAATTTCAAAATCAATCTTATTTAAGCCTATACAATAAGCCTATACAAAAGTTTATCATAAGTGCTAATACAATTCTCTTAATAGATAATCCTATACAACTTAATAAACATTTTCAAATATCATAATTTCGTGATCTTGAAATATCGTATGCTTGTGTTCTCGTATTCTCCTTTGTAATCTCTTCAATGATCTGCAGACAGAGGAGCATTAGAAAAAAACAGAAAACATAAGTATGCTTTTAGTAAATATGAAACACTCATTTAATAATTTTTATATTATAACTTAAACCTATACTAACATATGTATACAAACATTTCTAACTTCATAACTTTAATGCTTATGCAAACTTCATTTTGCACACATGTTCATTTCTCTAACACTATCATAAACTCACAATTACTGATACAAACATTTACATGCATTCATTAACATCCAATATGTATGTACTTACTCTCATGCTTTTATTCATATATATGCATGCATGTGATTAAAATCATAAGATTACAACTCTACCTATATTGTGATAGATCTAATATAATAGACAGGTAAACTCCATATATCTACTCATTGAGCTTTTCCCTCCGTATTCTTGCTAAATTCTCTGCCTCTCTCTCTCTCTCTCTTTCTCTCTCTCTCTCTTTCTCTTTCTCTCCCTACGTCTCTCTTTCTCTTTTTTTTTAATCTAACTTTATCTCTGTAGTCCTTGCAAACATGAGAGAGATTATCTTTAATATTTTACATATAGCAGCGCAATTGGATGGAAAACTCAAGCATAGGAAATTATAAGATCATTTAATGCAAACATCGATTTCGTCTTTCTACTCAAACGTCAGCGGCTGGCAGGTGCCATCTGTTGCACTGTCAACATGTAGATAAAAGACATCAAAACTAGGAGATGCTATGCAATGCACTAAACTGAGACTTAAAGAAGAATTCGCCATATTGTGCATTGAACAAGCTTGTCCAATTCCAACCAGAGGTTCCTCTCTCGGCTTCATAGCCTCTCAAATCCAATTTCACAAGTCGTATTTAGATCCTAGCTAGAATAGTAAGCTCAATGACTGTAAAAAGAGATCGATAAAAAATCACTTGCAGACCCTACAAGTCGGACAATCTGAAAATTCTCACATGCTGAGATGGCATGTAGAGATTCATTACTGCCTTGCTGAAGCTCCAATTGTTGGAGGGTGTGATAATTCCTAGCTAAATACGCAAGACCGTGGCTAGATACATCATCATTTCCATAAACTAAAGGAGCGTTTACAATTTTCAAATCATCACTGATCTCGTGCTCTTCAGCCATCACTCGATTTTGACCTCCTTTAGACAGAGGCCCCAGATCTTTCATGCTTGGATCCCCATCAACTTTTATGTTGATAGAGAGTTCATATGACGTAACAGATTTATCTTTAAACATTCATCAAGTGCAGTGAGAGACAACTGTTGAACATGGAGAAAGTGCTTAATAGATAATGGATCATATGCATCAACGTCCAAATGGACTCTGAGGCATCTATGACTGAAAAGTACATAATAAAACTTGGGCTTTTGGGTACTGCAGAACGTCATGCAGGAGTTAGATCAATATCTATCAGATTAGGAAACCTCACAGATATGCACCTACTCTCCACAAATTCCCAGTCCAAAACCTTGATAGTTGTGCGTAGCACAGCTTGCAATCGCATCCGCCTGAAATTATAAAGCGATTGCAATCCAGAACATCCAGAAAATTAGACATGCGTTGTACGTCATTAAATCCTATGAAGGTATAGGTTATCTGATATTCCATCAAAGAACGTACGTTCTTTGTGGCAGAATTGGAAGAAAAAGAATGAGAAATGTATCGAAAAAGACAAAAAACCACAACTATTGGATACCAGTATCATACAAGAGAAGTAAAAAGCTCTCTCTATAGCGTCAGCCCATAACTCTCTCTCGTGAAAATCTTGAGCAATGACTACGCGTGTAAGTTTTTGATGCAGCTGCTAGAGGTGAGCGGGAAGGGGGGGGGAAATACATGAGTTACAGGACACTCTCTCTCTCTGCATCCCATCCATAAGATAGATTGTCAAACGGATAGAAACAGAGCTTGTTGTTGCGAACATTTGTTTTATGTAGGGTACAAGTTTCAAATTATGTAAATACCTTTGGGAAGTCTTCAAATACTTCAAGAAGGCTCATATTATTCATAAAATGTAGCAAAAATACCACGTGAGTTCTAGAACATGGTGAGTCAAATTAGTGAGTCACAAGGGAGCTTCAGTGGTGTCCTAGTGGAAGGTCGATGTGGCTAGTTCTCAAAGTCCATCAATACTTTGCTTATTTGAGCACTTGAGTCATGTAATACCTCCATCCAAGTGTCTACCACGAATTTAGATGTATTAGGAAGGTTTTAGATTAGTTTCCCATGCTATAAAAAGAGGAGAAAAGTCGTGATCTTGTGGGATGTCCAAGAGAGTCATATGTGTATCTCTACACTGCTGTAGTTTTGTATGCAGAGATTGCAGAGCTTGTATCTCCCTCATTATATATCCAAATTACATGTTTGATAGCTCATTGGAAAGCTCTTTAAGTCTACTTGTATTCTGGAAAGTTTCAAAGTCATTGGAGTTGTGAGTTAAGAGCAGTAGTCTCTGCAAGTGATGTGTGTCTTCAGGTTCATCTCTGTTTCAAGGTCTCCATTAAAGCTGCATATTGCAAAGGTCATAGCTCATTGTGTATTTATCCATTTGAGGTGTTCTATATCTTGTTGGAAAGCTCTTAGAGTCTAGTTTATGTGTGTGAAACAGTTTTGGAAAATTCCAAGTGAGTAAAGAGAAATTTGCTCTGCAAGAAAATTGGTTTGTGCATACAAGTTTGTGAAAAAGTCAACTAGGTCCTGTTGGGTTTCACCTACTTCTAGCTGTACTTTGGAGATCAATAAACTCCAACATTGGTATCAGAGCAAGTACTTGGAGGCTTGGAGAAGGTTATCATACCTTGACGAAGAATTTGAAGCTATCAAAGAAGCAGTTCATCATCAACACTACACAAAGGTAGAAGAAGATTGCAAGGAGGCATCTGAAGCAACATCCAAGCAAAGAAAGGTGCACATACCTCATTTACAAGGTAAATATAATATTTCTTCTCATCACACACATTGGAAAGGAGGCTTAAAGGAGGAAGCTTAGCATTTGTATTATGGGAGACCAACATGCACAAATAGAGAAGCTTGATAAGACCAATTATCAAGCATGGAAGTTTAGAATCACAGCATACTTGCAAGGTAGAGGCTTGTATGGTTTGATTGACGGCACATATATCAAACCCACATTACCAGAGGACCCAAATCAGCAACAATTGAGGGAGTTTAGACTTTGGAATGAGAGAGACAAAAGGGTTATATTCATTTTATCACAAAATATTCAAGATTCAATGGTAGGACACATACAAGATCTAGACACAAGTAGAGATGTTTGGCTTGCATTGGAAAGGTTGTATGCTACAGGTACAAGAGCAAGGAAGATTCAACTCAAAAATGAGTTGAATAACATAAAGAAAGATACAAGGACATCGGTCAATGATTACATATTGAAAGTTAAAGAGATTGCAGATCAACTAGGATCAATTCAAGCTCATGTGGAGGACGATGACTTGGTTGCACATACTCTCAACGGACTCAAAGATGATGAGAGATGGAAGCCCTTCATTACTTCAGTTTATGTCAGAGGAGAATTACCAGATTTTGATCAACTTATTGCCCTCATGGTCACGGAGGAGATGAATCTAAATGGTTCTACTTCAAATCAAAAAGGATCTCAAGGACAAGCTCTTTATGTAGGATCATCAAGAGGTGGAAACAGAGGTGGAAGAGGTTCAAATAGAGGTCGAGGAAGAAGGAGCGATGATCAAAGGACTTCAAGTGGCTTCTTCAACACAAGAGGAAGAGGAAGATCAAGCGCTAGAGGTACGAGAGGCTACTACAACTACAACCAAAGACAAAGGAGTGAAGATAATAAGAACAATTGCTATATATGTGGAAGGTATGGACACTATGCCAAAGATTGTTATCAAAATGAAAATAATCAAGGTGGTAATCGAAGAGGAGGCTATTCAAGAAGAGGTAAACAACAAGGAAATTATGCAGTTGAAGGTAAAAGTGATGATTATGATTCTCTTCTTATGATGAATGTAGAAACTAAGATGAATTGCAATAGCGATGTATGGTATGTAGATAGTGGTTGTTCTAATCACATGTCTCATGATGCTTCATGGTTTTCTAATATGCATAATCCGTCATGTAAAGGTCATGTTGAAACAGGAGATGATACAACACATAAGATTATGCAGGTTGGAGATGTTGTTATGCAGGATAAGAGCAAGAAAAATTGCTTGAAGGATGTACTTTATGTGCCAACGATCACTAAGAATTTGATGTCAGTTGGTCAAATGGTAGAAAAAGGTCTACAAGTGAGATTTAATCATGCAGGTTGCTTCATTGAGGATCCAAAGCAAAGGAGGTTAATTGCTAGAGGTCAAAAACAAGGTAGATTGTTTACATTTAAGGTAAACCCAAATCATACAAACTATTTCTCTTATGGTATGCATCGAATAGCAGAGCTTGATCTATGGCACAAAAGGATTGGACACATGAATGTACACAGGTTAAAGGAGCTATCAAAGAAGAGGATTGTTGAAGGATTACCTGATCTTACTAAGCAACATATGGTGCATCTTTGTGAAGCATGTCAAATGGGTAAGCAGAGTAGACAACCTTTCAAGCATTCAAGCTATGTAAGTGATGGTTTGCTAGATCTCATACACACAGATGTGTGGGGACCTACTAAAGAGGCATCCTTGGTTGGTAATAAGTACTATGTATCATTCATTGACGATCATAGTAGAATGACATTTGTGTATTTTATTAAACATAAGAGTGAGGTCTTTGATTGTTTCAAGAAGTTCAAATCATATGTCGAAAAGCAAACAGGAAGGTATATTAAGAAGCTAAGATCCGATGGAGGAGGAGAGTATTTCTCTCAAGCTTTTACTGATTTTTTGTATGATGAAGGTATCAAAAGAGAAGTTACATGCAGGTATACTCCACAACAAAATGGAGTCGCAGAAAGAAGAAACAGAATCATAGCAGAAGCATCTAGAAGCATGCTTAATGATATGTGTTTGCCTAATTATTTTTGGGCTGAAGCTGTTAGCACAAGTGTTTACATTATGAATAGAGTTCCGACTGCTGGAGTTCATCATTTGACACCATATGAGGTATGGCATGGAAGGAAACCAAGTGTAAGTCATTTGAAAGTATTTGGCTGTGTATGTTATGTACATGTACCTAGTGCGGTGAGATCTAAACTTGATGCAAAATTAGAAAAATGTATATTCATTGGTTATGCAGATACTCAAAGAGGATATAGATGCTATAATCCTCATACCAATAAGGTTGTTGTGTCAAGAGATGTAAACTTTGATGAATCACTTTCATGGTATGCAGATAAGAATTGTTTGCAGGTCATGGATGAAAATGAAGAAGGTGTGGTTGAAGGAGATGAATGCATAGTTCAGCCATCAGGAAGTTTAAATGATGAAAGGAGTGGTTTAGATGAAGAAAGAGGATCACCTTTCAATGGAAGATTAAGGCAAGAGTCACCTCCAAGTGTTAAAAGTAAAGGTAAACTCAAACTTATTGAAGTTAATGATGAAGGAGAGGAAATTAGTGATGTATGTGAGTATGGAGAATCATCAAAGGTTCCTAATAAGAAAGGAAGAGCATCTACATTGGAGGTAAGAAGAACTTCAAGAGTAAGTAAGCAACCTCAAAGGTATACTTATGAATCTTTCATGAATACTCATTATGCTTTTATGACAAAAGTTGAGCAGGAAAATGAACCCACATGTTATGATGAGGCCAAAGGAGATGAAAAGTGGGAGAAAGCAATGAGAGAAGAAATGGAAGCACTACATGATAACGAGACTTGGAATTTAGTTCCAAGTACACCAAAGCAAAAGGTAATTGGTTGTAAGTGGGTTTTTAAGATTAAAAGAAATAGTGATGGTAGTGTGTCTAGATATAAGGCTAGACTTGTAGCAAAAGGATATAATCAAACTCAAGGTGTGGACTATGAGGAAACATTTAGTCCAGTAGCAAATATGGCAACGGTGAGAACTTTGTTGGCTTTAGCTGCAAGTAAGAGGTGGAATATATATCAACTCGATATAAAGAATGCCTTTCTTAATGGTGAATTAAATGAAGAAGTGTATATGTCACAACCAGATGGTTATGTGGATGCAAAATGTCCTAATCATGTATGCAGGTTAAAGAAGGCATTGTATGGTCTTAAGCAGGCACCAAGAGCATGGAATGCAAGGTTGGTAAAGTATCTTATGCTGCAAGGATACACAGCGAGTCATGCTGATCCTTCACTTTATGTAAAACATGTAGATGGCATGTGTGTCTATGTATGCATTTATGTGGATGACTTGTTGATTACAGGGAATGATGCAAAAGCAATTGATGAGATAAAAGGTAATTTGGGAAAAGAGTTTAAAATCTCAGATCTTGGTTTGCTCAGATACTTTCTTGGGATTGAAATTGTGTATAGCGATGAAGGTATGTGGTTGATACAAAGAAAGTATATATGTGATATGCTGAAAAGGTTTGGTATGCAGGAATGTAAATTTGTTTCTACTCCAATGGAATGTAATGTAAAGCTATGCGCAAAGGAAGGTGATGAGTTGCATGATATGAATGTATATAGATCCATGGTAGGATCTTTGATTTATGCAACAAAAACTAGACCTGATATATGTTATGCAGTGGGAGTATTGTCACAGTTTATGCATGAACCTAGAGTACCTCATATGCATGCAGCGAAAAGAGTGCTTAGGTATTTGAAAGGTACCATGAACGAAGGATTATTTTATAGTCATGATGCTGATCTAACTCTTAAAGTCTTTAGTGATGCAGATTGGGCTGGAAGCAAAGATGACAGAAGATCCACAAGTGGATATGTGGTAATAGCAGGAAACAAGACATTAACATGGAGTTCAAAGAAACAGCCTACAGTTGCTTTATCTTCTACAGAGGCTGAGTATAGAGGTTTAGCATTGGCTACTACTGAGGTTATGTGGTTTAAAAAGTTGTTTCATGACTTGAATGTGCAGGTTGATGTACCACTTATATATGGGGATAACTTGAGCAGCATTCATATGACCTCAAATCCTATTTTTCATGCTAGAACAAAGCATATAGAGGTTCACTATCATTATGTTCGAGAGAAGGCCATGAACAATGAAGTGCAGGTTTCTTTTGTTGGAACAAAGGATCAAGTTGCAGATATCTTCACCAAATCCTTGGATGGACCAAAGCTTCAAAGATTCAACTATATTCTTGGCATGAAGGAAATACCCTTTGAAACTTGAGGGGGAGAATGTTGCGAACATTTGTTTTATGTAGGGTACAAGTTTCAAATTATGTAAATACCTTTGGGAAGTCTTCAAATACTTCAAGAAGGCTCATATTATTCATAAAATGTAGCAAAAATACCACATGAGTTCTAGAACATGGTGAGTCAAATTAGTGAGTCACAAGGGAGCTTCAGTGGTGTCCTAGTGGAAGGTCGATGTGGCTAGTTCTCAAAGTCCATCAATACTTTTCTTATTTGAGCACTTGAGTCATGTAATACCTCCATCCAAGTGTCTACCACGAATTTAGATGTATTAGGAAGGTTTTAGATTAGTTTCCCATGCTATAAAAAGAGGAGAAAAGTCGTGATCTTGTGGGATGTCCAAGAGAGTCATATGTGTATCTCTACACTGCTGTAGTTTTGTATGCAGAGATTGCAGAGCTTGTATCTCCCTCATTATATATCCAAATTACATGTTTGATAGCTCATTGGAAAGCTCTTACTGTCTACTTTCTTGCTGGAAATTTTCAAAGTCATTGGAGTTGTGAGTTAAGAGCAGTAGTCTCTGCAAGTGATGTGTGTCTTCAGGTTCATCTCTGTTTCAAGGTCTCCATTAAAGCTGCATATTGCAAAGGTCATAGCTCATTGTGTATTTATCCATTTGAGGTGTTCTATATCTTGTTGGAAAGCTCTTAGAGTCTAGTTTATGTGTGTGAAACAGTTTTGGAAAATTCCAAGTGAGTAAAGAGAAATTTGCTCTGCAAGAAAATTGGTTTGTGCATACAAGTTTGTGAAAAAGTCAACTAGGTCCTGTTGGGTTTCACCTACTTCTAGCTGTACTTTGGAGATCAATAAACTCCAACACTTGTCACGGAGATGGTGAAGCACGAGTACTTGCATGAGCGTCTCGTTGATACAATGCATGTAATGAATATAGAAGTTCATCGAATCTCTCTCTCTCTCTTTCTCTCTCTTTCTCTCTCGTATGCATCTGCAAACAGAGGAGCATTAGAAAAGAAAAACACATTTCTTGATACATATATATACATACATAGGAACCTATGTGCGCATGCACTCAACTAGATAACTAAGACATATACCTACTTAACTAATACACATCACACGCACTATGCATTTACTAGTTAACTAGTACACACACTTAGTTAATTAACACACATAACTTCACTTATGCACACGTAAAATTTAGTTAGTATTCTAATAAAATATTTTCATAAAAAACAATAAAATAACTATTAATTTATTAAGTTATTTAATGTATATGTTATAATTAATAATTATTATAATTAGTCATTGGTAATTATTTAATTATCCATTTAGTTATTTATCATAGTTATTTAATAGTTATTTTTAATAATTATTTAATAACTAATTAAACATATGTTAATCACGAAGTGACAAAGGTTTATAAGTAAAAATTTACACATGGGTTTAAGAAAGGACTTAGGATAAAGAAACTATTTTAAATTGATAATCTAAGGTAAATAATCACATAGGTTAATAATAGGGTAGGATGATTTTACTATGAAAAATAAATAGGTATATTCAAAAAGTAAGTATACATATGGTCTTTGAACTTACCTATAGGCAAACTCATAGGAACAAATTCTTATACTCTCAAAGTTTTCTTGTTCATCAAAGGAGGCAAGCATAAAGGCCTAATAACTCACTACTCATATCTAACACAACTAAAGCACATTTATTTAACAACATAAATACAGTTAAGCAGACAAGTATAGATGTACAAGAGTAGGAATTTTTTTTAGGAATACATAATTATATACATATCTTAATTTCTTTAAGAAATCACATATACAAGAACATAAACATAAAGATCCATAATCATTGTAATACATTCACACCCTTGTAATCAACATCAATGTTCATGCATACACATGACACATACCCATGCATATACACACATATGAGCATGATTAAAATATATGTCATAATACTTCCTTGTATCCAACTATAAACTTGAGGCTTTTAGATAAGAAGATCTTTGTTCACTCAAGCTCCTCATGATTTTTATTGCCTGCAGGTACTAAGAGAGAAACATCAGTCATTTTGAATCAATACATTAAAAATTTTGTGAGGGAGATATCATTTAACCGACTATAAAGCAAAATATTTTTATTTTTCCATATGACAACTCGAGTGAGGAAATCCTTCCAACAACACTTTGTCCACTTCCTATGGAAGTAAGTAAAAATTTTACATATAAATTGAAATAAATATCTTATGTTTTATTTACATTAGTTTTTTTTATTTCTGTAGTGAGCATGATGAGAGGGATAAAAAATACGTACTTAGTTCACTTGAGACAGAGTTTGGGATAGGATGGTCACTTAAGTGGTCTCTAAAAGAGATGCGGACACCTATGGCTCATCATCGTGATAATGCACGATATGCACTGCTTTTATGTATATATATGTGGTTATGAGTATGTGTTTATGCATGTATGTATGTATATGAGAGAGAGAGGAAAGAGTGAGACTAGAGGTATTAAATACACGCATACACACACATATACATCATACATGCATATTTACACACATACATGCACATTTATACATGCACACACATACATGCACATTTTTACAGATACATACACATGCATGCAGTTACACACATATAATGAATACACATTGACACATACACATACTCACATACACATACACATACTCACATACACATACACATGCATAATCATATGTACACACACATAGACTCATATAATCATATGTACATGCATATATACATATATACATGAATATATACGCACACACAACACATGCATACGCATAAATAAATAAATAAATAAATAAATAAATAAATAAATAAATCCTATTTCAAAAATCCTAAATTGAAAAAACTAATTTCGATATTAGGGTTTTAAAACTGCTAATTTAAAAACTATAACTCAACCTTTTAGCCATATGTTTGAAGTATATGTACACATTGCATCTATTCCTCCGACGTCCTACTAGAGAGATGTCTCTCCTCCCAACCTTATGCCTCTATATATAGCTACTCGAATGAACGAGGATCATAATATCTATAAAGATATATACACATCATGTAGATACACGTACATAAATATAAAATGGAGTAGATATATTATGAATCACACATACATGCCTAAATGCACACATAAATATATATATACATGGATACATATTTACATGTACACATTTACACATAGACATATATGCAAATATACATGTACACATCACATATACATGCCTACATGCACACATAAACATATATATACATGCATACATATTTACATGTACACATTTACACATAGATACATATACATATATACATGTACACAATTATAAACACTTGCATATATTACATGAATACATGAATGTTTTACATAAATGCATATGCATATATACCCATATGCATATTTAACACATGTATATATATATCACACACATGCAAACACATACATATACATGAAATACATATATATGCATACTAACATATGTATACATATAATACACATGCATACACATACATATGCATACATACATGATAAAAATTTGCTCCTCGAAGATAAAGCTATATATAAAATAATTAGGCATACCCCTGAGCTTCATGTTCTAAATTAAAAGAACATGATTTCATCTCTCTAGTAGGATTCATCATTATTCAAGTTAATAAAAAATTCTATTATCTGATATCCATTCAGAAGCTTCCAGTTATTGATCGATGACTAGAGTAGAATTTACTATCTAATCTGCTCATATGTTTTCATTATTGCCATCATTTTGGTAAGACATCAATATAGTCTCATCTTCATTGTCCTTATTGATTTCATTTATTTATTCTATTAGTAAATCTATGTTGTCATGAATCACATCATCTATTGATGGATTAATATCTATTTTTGGTAATTCCTCTTCCTCATCAGTAGAATCAGCATGTAGAGAATTATCCTCTTCATCAAAAAGATTAGTATCATTATCACGTATAATGATTTTAATTTCTATTTCAGATGTTGATGTATCAGTATCTGATGCTGAATCATCAAGAGGACTTTCTTCGATCTCTCTAACAATAAACTGTTCAAACAGTGACCTACCTCTAGGTTGCACATGAATGACTTGCCACCAAGGATGAGCATCTGCGTTTTTATAAAAAAATGCTTGTTCAATATGCCTAGGAAGAATACATGATTCTGTAGTAGATCGCATTACCTTGGAAGAATCAATTGTCCAAAACCCAGATAATTCCCTTCTTAATGTGGAATTACTACCTTTATACTCGGCTCGAAACTAGTCAACCTTCAAAATGACCTATCAAAATATATAACAACAAAAACCCATTATTAGGTGTTTAAAAAAATAACTAACTCTATAAAAAAAATATAAACTTTTTTCTACCTATTTGAATGTTCGAAATGAAATTTCATAGATACCAACAATAGTTCCTATGTAACCAAGTTCGCTATCTATAAGGTTCGTTTCTTTTGAGCTAACACGTGATAGTTGCTTGAAAGAAGCAACAATACTAGAATCCTCTGTTTTACATAAAGAATCAATGGCTTTGATTCTGATATGCTGTCCAAAAGCCTACATATTAGTGAACATTCAAGCCTGCAAAATAAATTCAATTAGTAAATAGAAACTATCATACATATATGAAAAAAATAAATATTATTTTAATAAAATTACCTTTTGTTCACAACTTATCATTAACTCTCTTTGCTCATCTGAGATTTCTTCATTATTTGCGTTGGCACATTGCAAACGACTATATAGCCAATCCGTGAAAGAAGATATATATGTAATCTCATTATTATCGAGATTATGTCTATATCTTTTGTTGTTTACTTCGGAGATTTTGAAGTTCCTCATACTCCATAAGGAATGCTTGCATGCATTCGCTATTATATGCTACAAAAGTAGAAACATCATTTTTTTTTTTGGAATGTAAATAAGAATGGAACCCCTTTACCTGATAATACCTCATCTTTTATTTTTGAAGAAGACTCGTTGGTCCATGCACGTGGACCTTCTTCATGAACTCTTTCAAGGTACTCACTATCGTAATACATGCACTCTTCAAGCATCCAACCCTTTGCCATGGATCCTTCTGGTTTCACTCTTTGTCGCACATAACCTTTTAATATTCCCATAAATCACTCGACCCAAAACATCCATCGAGTGTTTACAACACCTGAAATCTCTATTTCATCTACAAGATGGACTAATAAATGAACCTGAATATCAAAAAATGAAGTAGGAAGTTCTTTCTCCATCAAACATAGTAGCTCTTTACATTCATGTTTCTTTTGTGGGATCGAGTTTTTGTCAATCTCTTTGGATGTAATCCATCGATACATATCATAAAAACAATTATAAAGAAGTTAATCAAAAAATAAAAGATATCCAATATTCATACCTATTAAATATAAAAGTATCATAATTACCTTATAAGTGATCCAAAATGATAGATCACATCTTGTACTCCTTTCGTTTTACATCCATCGATAACCAAAGGTAAAATATGTTTCCAAAAGCTATGCCAGTCATGGGTCTTTAACCCAGATAATCTCTTATCATCCATAGTAAACATGTTTTGAAAAGATGCTCCATATCCTGTGGGAGTCTTAATCAATTGAATTCTATTGTTGATAGTCTGTATTCCTTTGTTGTTAGTACCCAAGGAGTAGGTGCATAAGTCATTTCTTGTCGATCTCTATCAAAACTGGCCATAACTTTGGTTTGGATTTTAGATCTTTCAAATCATTCCTTGATGTTGTCGTATCTTTTAGTCCAAGAAGATGCTGCCATAGTGAATAACCAATATTTTTTAATATATGCATAGGATCAAGAAGGTGACATACTTTTAACTCTTTCCAATACTCCAAAGAATACCATATTGATATGTTCTTTGCGAGTGCCAATTTTCCTTTACTCTCTTCACATACTCATTATCTGAATCATCAGTGAAGATTTCTGATTCTGGATCTATCAGAGGTCCATCTATCCATTTTTTCTACCAATCCATAGGCGTTATAGGTTTTGGACACTGACCTGTTGCAAGCTTTCCATTAAAATGTATCGCTTCTCTTTTAGATCTTAATGGATGATCATGAGGCAAGAATCATCGATATCGAAGATAAATATTTTTGTTGAGATTCTTACTATAGATTGATCTCAACCAATCACCATAATATGGACAAGCTTTATAACCCTTAGTAGATATTCGTGCATCATGAAAATGATAAAAATATAATTAGATTAAATCATATTTATTTACATGCATATTGAATAAAAAAATTACATCAATACCTGAACAAACACCATATCCTGGAAAATCATGAATAGTCCAAGCCACAATACCACGAACCGTAATATGTCTTTCATTGATGCTTTTCGATACATCAATGATATTAATACCTTTTCATAACTCGTAAGGATCGTCAATGAGACGAGCAAGATATATATTCCTATCTTTAACTTGTCTTTTGCCTAGGATTAAAAGTGAAAGCATTAAATGTTCCTTTTTAATGCTAAGATATGGCAAAAGATTGTAGTTTATGACTACCACTGGCCATGTTGAACATTTACTAGATTTCATGGAGAATGGATTAACCCCATCTGATGCAACTCCTAACTTTAGATTCTGTGGATTTTGTGCAAATTCAAGCCATGTAGAATCGATATGCTGAAAAGCAACACTATCATGAGGAATTCTGATTATTCCATCAGTACTTTTGCGATCATGTCGTCAAGTCAAAAGCTTTGATAATTCGGGGCTTTGAAACATATGTCTAATCCGTGGAGCCAATGGAAAATGTCTCAATACCTTTTTTGGGATTTTACCTTCTTCGCCCTTATATCGAGGAGACTCACATTTGGGACATGTCAAAGAGTCTGCATATTCACCTCTATATACAATACAATCGTTAGGATATGCATGTATACATTGATAATCTATACCAAGATTGTTGATTATCTTCTTCATTTCATCATGTGAGGTAGGAAGAATATTCTGACTCGGTAAAAACTTTTCAGACAATAACCTGTAAGTTTACCAAAAAAGATATATTAAAAAAAGTAAATAAATAAATAAATATATATATATATTTATATAAATATATATATATATATATATATATATATATATATATATATATATATATATATATATATATATATATATGCATATAATTTTATATATGTGTATGCTTATGAGCATCTTTCAAAATATTCGCAAAAAATTTGATTGTTTTGGATGGCAGGATACGATTGTTTGTTTTGGAGGATATGAAGTATGTACCTTCATTGAATGATTTGTTGATTCTATCATATGTTCAGTTTGAAAGTGTGAGAAGCGGGTTTATAATTGCTATTCAAAGAATTTGGCATTGTTTATAGGCCATACGATGGTGAGCTCGATGAATCGCATGCACAGAGGTTACTCAAGATAGAGCAACCTGATTATAAGGGACCAATGTCAGCAAGATTCCTGGGGTATGCAGTAAACCTCTTGCATGTCAATGATGAGCATCTCAACTTTAGGATACAAAGTGGAACTCATGGTGGCTTGAGAGGATCACTTTTATACAGCTTGTTCAAAGAACTTCAGGTTTATGACACTGAAGATTTTTGAACAAGCTGTATAAAAGTGATCCTCTCAAGCCACCATGATTTCCACTGTGTATGCTAAAGTCCAGATGCTCATCATTGACATGCAAGAGGTTTACAACATACCCCAGGAGTCCGGTTGGCACTAGTCCATTATAATCAGATTGCTCTATCTTGAGTAACCTCTGTGCATGCAGTTCATCCAGGTCACCATTGTATGGCCTATAAATAGTGCCAAATTCTTTGAATAGCAATTATAAATCTGCTTCTCACAATTTCAAACTGAACATATGATAGAATCGACAAATCATTCAATGAAGGTACATACTTCATATCCTCCAAAACAAAAAATCATATCCTGCCATCCAAACAATCAAAATTTTTGCGAATATTTTGAAAGATGCATTAATAGTTTTAAAAGATGCGCGGAGGAAAAGTGTCCATTCAATTCAAGTTCTTGTTCTTACCTTATCTAAAGTAAGAATAAAACCCTGCATTGAATGGACATTTTTTGTTTGCCCATCCTTTAAAATTATTTTTCCATCCTTCAAAATGTGTGTATATGTGTGTGTATGTTTACATGTGTGTATGCATTCATGTATATTATGTGAATGTTCACATATGCATGCATATATATATATATATATATATATATATATATATATATATATATATGCATATATATATAAATAGATAGAAAATTGAAAATTATACCTTAATAGTGTCGAAATAGATAGATCACTCCATCCAAAACGATTTTGAAGATTGAGAATAAGTAAACTCACACTTAGTCGTTTCAAACGACTTCCTTCATATACATGCTTTAGACATTCCTCCCGAAGATATTTCTCATTTTTAGAAATATCAATGCTCTCACTGTCATTTTGATACCAATCCTCAATAAAATCTCCCATGCCATCATCATCACCATTGTCACACAAATCTTGTACTTTATCATCTTTTGAATATAGATCTTTCAACTTTGCATATTGCACTGGATTAGTTTTGCGTAGCCTCCTCATGGAAGCTTCTGATAAATGAGGTTTTACTAGTAATTGTGAGTGCTGTGGAGGAATATCATCAACATCATACGTTGGAATCTACACATATAAATAAAATTCATTAGTATTCCATAAATTAATAAAAAGTGAACTTTAAATATGAAATTAAGTATATAACTTATGAAATATGGATAGAAAATTTTTTTTCTCTCTAGCTAAAAGGTGCTCTTGGAGGTCTACGCCATCCATAATTCACTACTAGTTCATCACGGGCATGTAATGTAGTAATAGCATTGACAACTATGTATCTTAATACATCTCTACTCATGTATGGTGATTCATGACTATTTTCACGCTCCTCAAATGTTCAATTAGTCCTTGAACTATTATGTAACCCTCAACTACTATTTATTAAATCTACTATATTTCCATGTGTGTAAGGTCTTCCATCAATATATAATCTTTCATTTTCTGCATGTGAAGTCCTTCTACTAGTAAGGGATGTTGCGTTCAAGCATATTCCATAAGTACTCATGCTTTGAACATAACGTGAAAGTCGATGCCAATCTCCCCATCCATTTATAGGACCACAAAATGACATAAGAGTAACTTCAGACTTCGAAGCCACATACAAATCCTCTACAATAAAGAGACCACGTCCAACATTAGTAATAGTGGATGGAGCAATCATATAGCGATTACCCCAAAAGTTGAAAACCTCTCCATCTAAAGGAAGTGGTCCTCTATTCCATCCTCCATATCTTCTTCTATCATATGTTTGTACTAAAGAACGATCACGAGATGGCAATGGATAATCTCCAACCGTTTCAGTCTCTTAACTAGGAGGTAGAGGATTTCTAGAAACCCTTGCTTGTAATTGATGAACAACAAGTCAATGATGTGTACGAGGTATATTAACATTATGAGAAAAATTATCATCATCATCATCATCATCGAGCAAGTATTCCTGTATATCAACAGTAATTTGATTTTGTATATGGTTTTTAAATAAAATAATGAATTAATATATATAGAAAATACATACCCAAGCATTATCACATTGACCAGGTGATGGTGCACGCTCAAACGTACCATACTCTGCCTCATGTTCAATACATTCCAATCGTGGTCTTCGATACGTGCCATAACAAGAGTTACACCAACATATAATATGCTCTTCGTAGTAAAATTCATCATAGTTCCTATCGGAGGACACATGTGAAGTCCTTGCATGGGTAGGAAGTGGTGGGGTACCCTCTGATTTATCAAAATCTGCACATAATAAGAAACAAAAAAAAAACATAAGCTATGTATCCATCAAATATATCTAAAACTAAATGTTTGATATACTTACAGTATAAAGTCATTGCACAATGAGGAGACGGTGGTGGAGTTCCATCTGATTGATCAGAATCTACAAATAATGGTATTTGATATTAATAATCTGATTATCTACATACACAAAAAATTCACATATACATATTTACACATACACACATATTCACATATACATATTTACACATACACACATATTCACATATACACAATTACACATTATTGTGGGATAAATGCATGTATTTTGTATGAATAAGTGTATATGAATGCATGTTTTGTATGTATATATGTGGATATGTATATGTGTGTTTATGTTATATGTATGCATATGTGTATATGTATACATATATGCATGCGTATATGTTTGCATGTATATGTGTATGTGGGTATGTGTATGTGTATGTGTGTGTATATATGTGTATGTATTCTGATTTTGTTTGTGTTTGAGATTAAATTAATAGGAGATATTGTATGGTGGAAAAAAATAAGAGGCAAACTAACATAACACCTAAGACGTGGTAGTTTTTTCGTAGAAAGCTATGTCTTCAAGAGTCATTTCCTCAACAAAAGGTAGACAAATTAATAGTTTATATTTATATTTTTTATATATTTTAGTGATTTTTTACATTTAATTTATGTATCTTTTTCTTAAATAAATAGGCTACTACAACGAAGAGAGTGAAGTCAGGCTACACATCGCACCTAGGCCAAATGGGCCATAATGGTTTTATAGCTACATTTGTAAGTATATGTGTTATTGTGAGTATATTTTTTATTTTAGTTAAAATTGTTGGTACAAGTCAAGCCTTCACATTTGGCTTGAACATCTACTGTGAAGACTCTACATGAAGCAAGGAGCATAGGAACACTCACTTATGAGTTATTACTCTTTTACCCATTGTAAAAGTCTATATAACTTGGCGCATTACGCAATTACGCCTAATTGATTGAAAGTCGCGGAATAGGTTGTTGATTGATTGAGAGAATATCTCAATCAACTTTTTTTTAGGGGAAAGATTTTAGGAGATTGATTTGAATTCTAATTCAAGCTCTCACTCAACTCTTATAAAAACCACAAGCAAAAAGTCACGGGTGTCCATCACTCATCCCGAGGCTATTCTGTATTATCTAGTGAGTGTGTGAGGTATACTCCATAGCCTACACCTCTGAGTACCATTGTGCTATGTCTATCATGCCAATGGGAATGTACAATCATATGATATAATACAAATACTTACATTCATTATCTCTGTTTTGTCTGAGTCTCCTACTCCAAGTGTGTCAACTTCAGAGAAGCATATCTCTGGATCTACTGAACCAAGTCAAGAGCTCAATAGCTCATTGGAACCAGCTCAAGGTCTTCTACAAGCATACAATATCTCAGAAGATTTTGTTCAGCCAATTTCAAGAAATCATGGTCGAAGTGCTTACTGTTGTAGTTCTTACAGTAAACAAGTAATTTCCGGTAGAACAACGACGTAGATCTCGCAGAGTAATGCAAAGTTTTGTATGAGAAATAGCTTACTCTATAGCTAAACATCTCTATTTTTAGTTGATCAATCTTTCCGGTGAAAAAGATATCTACACACAGTACAAAGTCTGACCGGAAAGAGGCTGTCTGAACTAGAGGAGTTTGTTCTTAAACTTCAGTAAGAGTTCAGTAAGTTAAGAAAGTTCACATGTCACTTCCTTACTTCATGTATGTTCACTTGAAGTAATTATAAACAGAATTGAAGTTCATTCCGGTATAATTCCGGTACGATTACGGTGTCAGTCCAGTGGCAGTCCGGTGAATTTTTGGTGAAATTTTTCCAGTAAAGTTGGAGAGTATTCTAAACTATTGACTGATTACAGTGAACGTCTGAATTACTCTAACTTAGTTCTTCTTGGCGTGACAATTTCCGCAAGGCACAGTCTTCGTCGCATTATCAAGAAGTAGAATTGAAGACAAGGATCAAAGAGGGCTGGTGCAAAGCAGGATTAGCAGTACCAACTCAATTTTCTGAGTGCATCCAACCATCTCTCCCAACAGAAATGCAAGTAACTAATCTTTTCTATTTGTTTCAATGTAGCAGAAGGATTATGGCAAATATCCTATGAAACATGAGATCGAGTATGCTACACATTTTGGATATTAGCGTTTGAGCAAGTATATACAAGATCATCCTAATGACTTTGAGTATTATTAAATTTTATATAATTATTTTATTTTTATGAATGGTTTAATTGTTTTAT
>CM035419.1:83752956-83772956 GCA_020310875.1 Ceratopteris richardii | reverse complement strand
TGTGTATGTTTATGCATATGCATGTGTGTATGCATGCATGTATGTGTTCACATATGTATTAGTCGAAAACAAAACTAAAGAGAGAAGACATTAGAAAAGCAAAAATATAAATTAGAAAGAAAAAAGAGTGATATATGTCTCACTTACATTGATGTAATTTTTGAATTGAGGTTGTCAAAATCCACTTGAAGTTCTCCTTCGTCGAATTTCCAAAGATTTGATCCCAAAAATCTCTTGCAAAACTAAAGAGAAGATATTGGAAAACTAAGAACATAAAAAAAGAAAAAAGTGTGTTACAATATGTGCGATCTACTTACCAAAGCTTGAGTTCTATAAAAATAGAGGTGTGCTTAGAGAGAGAGGGAGAATTGTTTGAATCAAGGTCCTCAAAATCCACTTGAGTTTCTTCTTTGTCGAATTTCCAAAAATTTGATCCCAAAATCTCTTGCAAAACCAAGCAAAGAACATATTAGTAAAGCAAAAACATAGAGAAACAAAAAAGAGTTCTACAATATGTGCGATCTACTTACCAAAACTTCAGATCTACAAAGATAGACGTCTGTTTAGAAAGAGAGAGAGGGAGGGAGAGAGAGGGAGGGAGAGAGAGGGAGGGAGAGAGAGGGAGAGAGAGTGAAAGAGAGGGAGGGAGAGAGAGAGAGAGAGTGAGAGAGAGGGAGGGAGAGAGAGAGAGAGAGAGAGAGAGAGAGAGAGAGAGAGAGAGAGAGAGAGAGAAAGAGAGAAAGGGTGACAAACAGAGATTTGCTATTGGCGCGTGCAAACCCGACAGGAGAAGAGCTGGATTCAAAACGCTCAGAATGAAAATTTTGGTTTCCGTCCTGGTTAAAAAGAGAGCGTCGGTATAACCGTCGGTATAAGCGTTGGTAATTCCAGCAAATTACCGACGCTTATATCGGCGGTTATACCGACACTGCCTTTCCGAGGCTAAGCCACTTTCCCAAATTAACCGAGGGTCATACCGACGCCGACAGCTGACCGTCGATATACTGACTTTTATCTACTCCTAAATCTTCATGAAAAGATGAAGTTTGTGGAGCAATTCGATGCCTGGCATCGAGTTTCAACATAAAATCAACCATAAAAGTGGTCTTGTTCATGTCTGTGTTCAAGTGGTCAGTTCAGGCACTGAAAAAGTGGTTAGAAAAGCTGAAAGTCGATGTCTGGCATCGAGTTTTGGTTGCAAGTCGATGCTAGGCATCGAATTCCAGTTTTAGACAGGCGTTTTTTTACTGAAGCAGACATAATTTCCACTTGTGGAAGTCATATAGGGTCATCTTGTGAAGGCTATATCTTGAGTTCTAGAGATTTGTTTCTTGCATATGATAGATTATTGGAAAGCTCTATGCTTCCTTTTTTATCCGTAAAAAGATCTTGGAGAAATAATTTTTGAGCGTAGAGAAATTAGCAAAATATTGAAGATATGTCATTTTAGTGACGATAAAGTTTTGAAGAAGTAAAGTTCTTGGTTTTGGCTATCATTGTTGGAGATAAACGTCTGCGGAAGCACGCGAACAGCACAAGGAAGAAGAAGAAGCTTGGAGCACAAACACACAATACTGAATGTATTACTAGAGAATGTACAAAGATAAGTAGCCCATTAGGGCAATAGGCGTATATACAAGCCAGGGGAAAAAAACCGCCTAAAGAGGGAAAAAAGTGCCCCGGCGGTCCTAGAGTGTTCACACACATCACTACCTAAATATATCAACAAATCCCCCCTGGGAGTGATGCGGTGAACAAGGAGCTGGCACTCATGTATAAGTGCCAAGCTATGTGGAAATCACTCCACAAAAGGAAGTAAGCCCAAAGCTTTGCGGAAAGCTTCAAACTTCTCCCTAGGCAAAGCCTTCGTGAAAAGGTCTGCAATGTTCTCCTGCGTGGGCACATATGCCAAGCTGATCTCCCCATCAGTCCTGACATAGTGATAATGCACCTCAATGTGCTTAGTGCGAGCATGGAACACAGGGTTCCTCGCAACTGCCAATGTGCTCTAACTATCAGTGAAGATGGTGGTGGCAGAAGACTGGCCAACACCCAAATCAGCCATAAGGCGTCTGAGCCACACACACTCAACAGTCGCTGTGAAAGCTGCCCTATACTCAGCCTCAAAACTAGAAGTGGCCACAGTAGGCTGCTTCTTGCTCAACCAAGATATACATGAGCTACCAAGCATGAAGCAAAAACCACTGGTGGACACACGAGTGTCATAGCAACCAGCCCAATTTGAGTCAGAAAAAGCATGCAAATCTGGCGGTAGTGATCCCCCCTTGGGATAAAACAACCCAAGTAGCCGAGTACCACTCAAGTAGCGAAAGATGCGCTTAACCACTTTCCAATGCGTGACTCCTGGGCAATGCATAAACCTGCTCATCTGTGAGACAGCAAACTGAATATCTGGCCGAGTAATGCATAAGTAAATCAAGCATCCAACAGCCTGCTGATAGAGAACAGCATCAAATGCATCTCCAGCATTATGAAGACTCAATCGTAAACCTATCTCCATAGGAGTGGCAGTAGGCTTACAGTCTTCAAGGCCAAAATGCTGCAATTATGTGTCAATATATTTCATTTGACATAAAGCCATTCCACCATCAACGTGCATAAATTGAATGCCCAAATAGTGATGCAAATGCCCCAAATCAAACATCTCAAATGAGGCATGCAAATCAGCCTTAAAATCAGCAATATGTGTCTCAATAGGACGAGTGAGCAGCATGTCATCAACATAGACAACAATGATCAGAAGCACATCATTAGCATGTTTAACATATAAGGTGCTTTCAGTTGGACTGTTCTCAAAACCATGTGCAATCAGATAGGCATGTATCTTCTCATACCAAGCACGTGGTGCTTGCTTTAAACCATATAATGCCTTCTTTAACCTGCAAACCTGGTTTTCATGCCCTTTCTGCACAAAGCCACGGGGCTGAAAAACATACACTTCTTCATGCAAGTCACCATTCAGAAATGCTGTTCTAATGTCCAACAGATGTACATTCCAACCATGATGGGCTGCAAGTGCACAAATGCTCCGAACAATAGTCATACGGCATGTAGGGGCAAAGGTCTCATCAAAATCAATGTCTCTTTCCTATGCATAACCCTTTGCGACAAGCCTAGCCTTATACCTGTCAACTATACCATCAGGTTTACGCTTCAGCTTGTATACCCACTTAGTGCCAATGGCCTTCTTGCCAGGAGGCAAGTCACATAAAGACCATGTACCATTCTTCATTATAGCATCATATTTAGATTGCATAGCAGCCATCCAATTTACTGAATTTTGTGCTTCATCAAAAGAAACAGGCTCATTCTCATCACAGAGACTAGATGCAACCATAGCATAGCAATCTGATGCAAAGGAGGCACTATGAGAGCCTGAATAAGTACGATATGACAAAGGTGCATCTAATTTGCTATCACGCAAAGTCTGCACCAGCCATTTTGGCATAGTTTTTGCCTGCTCAATATCAGCTCTCTCATCAACAAGTGCATCATGTAAATCTGCATCAGAAATGGAATGATCTGCATCATCATATCAAACCTGCAAAGGCTGAGAAGTTGCCTCATTAGGACCAGCACTAGCCTGTCCACCTGTAAAAAGAGGCATCAAAGTATCATACATGTCTTTGGAGCTAACAGATGTCTCCTTAGTACCTGAAAGCAATGGCTGAATAGCATCTTCCACAAAGACAACATCACGGCTAACCAGAATGCGTTTAGTCTGTGGATGATACAGACGATAGCCTTTACTTTCAGAACTGTACCCAACAAAAATACATTTTACTACCTTATCATCCAATTTTCTGCGATGTTGTTCAGGCACTAATGCATATGCCAAACAACCAAAAACATGCAGATGAGCAAGAGATGGCTTGCGGTCACGCCAAGCCTCATATGGAGTGATAGACTGCAACGTTTTAGTGGGACACCTGTTCAGTACATATGCTGCACACACGACAGCCTCAACCTAGAAACTATGTGGTAAAGCCTGACTTTTGACCATGCACCTCGCCATCTCCATGAGTGACTTGTTCTTTCGTTCAGCAACTCCATTCTGTTGAGGTGTATACGGCACTGTACACTGGTGTTTTATCCCACGTTCAGCCAGAAATGCATTAAAATCTGAAGACATATATTCCCCCCCTCGATCAGAACGGAGGGTGCCCATTTTACATGCTGACAGATTTTCAGCCAAAACCAAGAACTGTTTGAACCACATGAACACTTCGGACTTTGCTTTGAGTGGATATACCCATGCATGCCTAGAAAAATCATCAATGAAAGTCACGAAGTAAAGGTAATTTCCAAAAGAGGGTGTCTGCATAGGACCACAGACATCACTATGTACAAGCTGCATTCTATGTAGCGTGAACTGAACCATCTTTTGGAAAGGAAGAACGCTGCATTTTGCCCAAAATACAGCCTTCACAAACATGTTTAGTAGGTGCCTCAAGTTTGGGCAAAGAGGACACCATTTCAGATTTCTGCAGGCGTAACAAACTAGCAAAATTCAGATGACCAAAGCGTGCATGCCAAAGCTTTGCATCCAACATAGCCTGAGAATCATGAACTGCACATGCCGAATCATTCACAGATCTTTCATAGTCTATGAGCTTATACAGCCCACGACATAAAATGCCAGAAGCAATAATCACATCGCCATTTGAGAGATCATTACTGTACACCTGTCATCAACGAATTTCACAACCAAGCCAATCTTGGCTAATGCAGAAACTGATAACAGGTTCTTTTTGATCCCTAGCACAAATAAAGCATCTGACAAAGTGAAAGAACTACCATCACCAGTAGTCAGAATGATCTTACCAACTCCCATAACAGGATAAGAGGAGTTATTGGCGCATGTGATAGTATTCCCTGTAGGGGCAGGCTCGAGTGAAGAGAAGAAACTCCGCTGCGAGGTAATATGTTTGGTCGCCCCACTGTCAAAGTACCAAACATCTGAGTCTACTACAGACATGCACTGATCATGAGAAGATGGGTCAAAACTGCAGACAGTAGTAAACGCCCATTCTTCTTCCTGCACAAGATTTGCAGACTCTGTTTTTGGTGTAGAGGCCTCTACAACAACCATTCTAGCCTCTTTCTTCTTTGCCTCTTTAGCAGCCAGTTTTGGACAATTCTTTATAATATGATCATTTCCTTTACAGTACTTGCAGAACAATTTCTGCTTTTCTGATTTCTTCTCATCTTTATCCTTGTTCTTCGATTGTGCAGCATTTGTAGATTTCTGCTTACTAGTAGAAGAGCTCCATTTTCCTTTGCCCTTCTGACTAGCCAGGAAAGCTTGATCTGCAACACGCATAATGGACCTGTTCTGCCTGGACTGAGCTTCCTGCAACAGAACAGAGACTAATTCCTCAAATGACAATGCATTCGGATTGCCTTTCATCATCAACCGAAGAGTAGAGGCAAAACTCTTATATGAATCAGGAAGACCATTCAGAACGGTCTGCACAATTGAGCTATCTGGTATAACCTCATCAGCAGAAATCAATTGTTCCTTCAGGTCTTTGATCTTTGTAAGAAAACTGTCCATAGAATCACCATCATTCATGTGCTCACTCTCCAACTGTTTTCGGAGGTAAGCAACACGAGCCTCATTCCTAGCCTGGTACAATGTGGTAAGTGTATCCCAAGCATCCTTTGCTGTTCTGCAAGAGCGAATGTGAGGAATAATGGCATGTTTGACAGACAAAGCTATCAATGCATGTGCCTGGGCATCTTGGCCATCCCAACAAATCTGCTCTATAGTAGGTGCAATGGAAACAGCAGCACGAACAGGAATCTGCGGAATATCATCTTCGACACCATCTTCATCAGCTCCAACACCTGTATTTGCAGTACCTGTCGTTACAGGTGTAACAAGACGTCTTTCAACACCTTGCACAATGTTCCACAATCCTTTTGCAACCAGTACATGTCACATCATATAAGCCCATAATGGGTAGTTGGTACCATCCAACTTATCCTCAACAGCCAACATATGGAATACATCACTACTTTCAGCCATGGCTGGTGACTAAAATACCTTGATGCAGAAAATTGACTGTATCTCAAAAAGTTGAACGGAACTACCTAGACGAGTTCTGCTAACCTGTAGTAGACTTCGAGACGCTTAAACTGGCGAACAGAAACCGGTATATACCTTTGGCACAGAAGGATGAAATAGCCTGCACAAGCACTGCGATAGTGCATTCGGAGGCCGAAACGAGCTCAGATCGCAATTTCGGCACCACATAGTGAAGCTGTTTTGATCTCGGAAACACCCTGAGTATGCTCAAGCTCAGATCGCAATTTCGGCACCACATAGTGAAGCTGTTTTGATCTCAGAAACACCCTGAGTATGCTCGCCGAATTTCGTGCGAATCTGAGACTACAAACGGAGGAGTGTCGACGGCGCCCTAGAAGAAGCGACGACCTGCTCTGATACCAATTGTTGGAGATAGACATCTGCGGAAGCACGCGAACATCAGAATGAAGAAGAAGAATCTTGGAGCACAAACACACAATACTGAATGTATTACTAGAGAATGTACAAAGATAAGTAGCCCATTAAGGCAATAGGCGTATATACAAGCCGGGGGAAAAAAACCTCCTAAAGAGGGAAAAAAGTGCCCCGGCGGTCCTAGAGTGTTCACACACATCACTACCTAAATATATCAACAATCATTTCTCAAAGTTTGGAGTGGAAATGAGTTAATGGTGACCAAAGACGTTGTCTAGTGTCACATTAATTCATTTCTTGTGATGTTTCACACATCAACAAGTGGTATCACATCTGAAAGGTCCTAAAGAGAAAAAGGCGGCAAAGGTACGAGAAGTTTTGGAAAGTTTTCCATTAAAGTTTGAAAGGTGAAGCATTTGAAGACACAAGGAATCAAAAGGTTACTTCAAAAGTATCTTCATACACAAAGAACTCCAAAATGTATTATCCTTTATTCTTTTAGCTCACACGTTGCAGCAAAAGGAAAGGAGTATGGCAGATCATATCTCCATTGACAAACTGGACAGAGATAATTACCTCGCATGGCTAATGAGAATGGAAGCCTTACTTATGAGTAAGGATCTCATGAAATATGTAACAGGTGAAGAAGAGAATCCAATATTTGAAGATGAAAGCCGACCAAAGAAAGAGGAACTTGATGCTTTAAAGCATTGGCAGAAGCAGGATGCAAGTGCAAAAGCTTACATCTACAATACAATCTCAGATCATTTGCTACCACACATCAGAGGATTGGAATCATCTGAAGATATATGGAATGCATCAGAGTATCATTTCCAACATAACACTAAAGCGAGGAAAGCAAGTCTATGGTCAGAGTTTAGAACATTCAAGAAGAATCCAAGTCAAAGTATTAGTGATTATGTCACTAAGATGAAGGATCGAGCTGATAGTCTTGGATCCATAGATGAAGATATTGAGGATCACAAATTGATTGCTCAATTACTTACAGGTTTGAGAGTGGATGAAAGATGGAAACCTTTTGCCTTATCAACGGAACTTTCATTAGAACATTATGTTCTAGATTTGAACCAGTTGCTTGGTTTGATGCTCACATTTGAGCAAGACTTGAAGGGAGATGGAG
Organism: Ceratopteris richardii; assembly: GCA_020310875.1. Lineage (NCBI taxonomy): Eukaryota > Viridiplantae > Streptophyta > Polypodiopsida > Polypodiales > Pteridaceae > Ceratopteris > Ceratopteris richardii. The sequence goes on along the minus strand of CM035419.1, from coordinate 83,765,328 downwards.
ATAAAGGACAAAGTTCTGCAATGTACATGAAGAACAAGAAGAAAGGAGATAAAGGTAAAGCAAAGGATGAAGAGGAGTCGAGTTCTCAAGTTTATTATGCAAGAGGTAGAGGCATTGGTAGAGGAAGACCAAGAGCCTTTGGAAGAGGTAGAGGTAATCACAATAACAACAAGAAGGCTTGTTGGATCTGTGGATTGAGTAATCATTTGCCTCATGATTGCTAGAACAATCAGCAAGGATCAAATTAAAATCAGAATAACAATAGTAGAGGTAGAGGTGGAAGATATCAAAGTAATTGTCAAAGAGGTAGACAAAGTCAAAGAGGAGGCTATGGTAGAGGTGGAGGAAGAAGTTGGGGACAGAATGAATCCTACAACACCACCTAATACAACTATGCAAAGGACACACAAAATGAAAGTCATACATCATTGATGATGAACTCAATTAGCACATCAGATAAAGAAGATCTAAAGGTATTTTACATCGACTCTAGATTTTCTAATCATTTGTCAGGAAACATAGAATTGATGTCAGAATTGGAAAAAGGTATTTCTAGTCATATAGTTCAAACATGTGATAATCCCAGACATAGTGTACATTCAATTGGAAAAGTGAATTGCAAGAGTGGAGAAGATTTGCTAACCAATGTTTTGTATGTTCCTACAATACCTAAACACTTGATTAATGTGGGATAGATAGTTGAAAAGGTTTTCAAGTCAGGTTTACAAATGGAGTATTTGTTGAAGATCCAGAGAATGGATATAATCAGATTGTCTCTGGTAAGAAAGAAGGTAGACTCTTTACTTTAAAAGTACAAGGGAACATTAGTCAAGCTTTGCTCACACATGGTGAAGGAGTGATTACAGAACTTTATCTCGGATATAAGAGATTAGGTCATTTCAATGAAAGAGGAATTAAATCTATGGTTGAAAATCAGTCTGTACTAGGATTATCGAATGTGCAGAGTCAACATATGGTTTATAAATGTGAAGCATGTCAAATGGGTAAAGCACATAGGTTATCATTGCAGAAGAAAGGATCCAAACATGATGGATTACTAGAGCTCATTCATATAGATGTATGGGGACCAACAAAAGAAGGATCTATCAGTGGCTCAAGGTATTATGTTCGTTTCATTGATGATGCTAGATAACATTATATGTTTTGAAGAAAAGATCAGAAGTGTTTGGAGCTTTCAAGCATTTTCATGCATATGCAGAGAGAGTCATAGGTCAAATACTTAAAAGACTGAGTTCTGATGGAGGGGGAGAATACTTCTCCCAAGAGTTCAATGATTATCTTTGGAATGCAGGTATTAAGAGAGAAATAACTTGAAGGTATACACCACAACAAAATGGTCTAGCAAAAAGAAGGAACAGGACTTTGGTTGAGTTTGTTAGAGCTATGCTGAAGGAGAAGAATTGTCCAATTTATCTTTGGGTTGAGGCTGTAAATATTGTTACGAACATTTGTTTTATGTATGGTACAAGTTTCAAATTATGTAAATACCTTTGGGAAGTCTTCAAATACTTCAAGAAGGCTCATATTATTCATAAAAGATAGCAAAAATACCACATGAGAACGGATGTCAAACCTATATTACCAGAGGCTCCAAATCAGCAACAATTGAGGGAATTTAGACTTTGGAATGAAAGAAACAAAAGGGTTTTATTCATTTTATCACAAAATATTCAAGATTCAATGGTAGGACACATACAAGATCTAGACACAAGTAGAGATGATTGGGTTGCATTGGAAAGGTTGTATGCTACAGGTACAAGAGCAAGGAAGATTCAACTCAAAAATGAGTTGAATAACATAAAGAAAGATACAAGGACATCAGTCAATGATTACTTGTTGAAGGTTAAAGAAATTGCAGATCAACTAGGATCAATTCAAGCTCATGTGGAGGACGACGACTTGGTCACATACTCTCAATGGACTCAAGGATGATGAGAGATGGAAACCATTCATTACTTCAGTTTATGTTAGAGGAGAACTACCAGACTTTGATCAGCTTGTTGCTCTTATGGTCACGGAGGAGATGAATCTAAATGGCTCTACTTCAAATAAAAAAGGATCTCAAAGACAAGCTCTTTATGTAGGATCATCAAGAGGTGGAAACAGAGGAAGAAGAGGTTCAAATAGAGGTCGAGAAAGAAGGAGCGATGATCAAGGGACTTCAAGTGGCTTCTTCAACACAAGAGGAAAAGGAAGATCAAGCACTAGAGGTACAAGAGGCTACTACAACTGCAATCAAAGACAAAGGAGTGAAGATAACAACAATTGCTATATATGTGGAAGGTATGGACACTATGCCAAAGATTTCTATCAAAATGAAAATAATCAAGGTTGTAATTGAAGAGGAGGCTATTCAAGAAGAGGTAAACAACAAGGAAATTATGTAGTTGAAGGTAAAAGTGATGATTATGATTCTCTTCTTATGATGAATGTAGAAACTAAGTTGAATTGCAATAGTGATGTATGGTATGTAGATAGTGGTTGCTCTAACCATATGTCACATGATGCTTCATGGTTTTCTAATATGCATAATCCTTCATGTAAAGGTCATGTTGAAATAGGAGATGATACAACACATAAGATTATGCAGGTTGGAGATGTTGTTATGCAGGATAAGAGTAAGACAAATTGCTTGAAGGATGTACTTTATGTGCCAACAATTACTAAGAATTTGATGTCCATTGGTCAACTGATAGAGAAAGGTTTGCAAATAAGATTTAATCATGCAGGTTGCTTCATTGAGGATCCAAAGCAAAGGAGGTTAATTGCTAGAGGTCAAAAACAAGGTAGATTGTTTACATTCAAGGTAAACCCAAATCATACAAAATATTTCTCTTATGGTATGCATAGAATAGCAGAGCTTGATCTATGGCACAAAAGGATTGGACACATGAATGTACACAGGTTAAAGGAGCTATCAAAGAAGAGGATTGTTGAAGGATTACCTGATCTTACTAAGCAACATATGGTGCATCTTTGTGAAGCATGTCAAATGGGTAAGCAGAGTAGACAACCTTTCAAGCATTTGAGCTATGTAAGCTGTGGATTGCTACACCTTATACACATGGACGTATGGGGTCCTACTAAAGAGGCATCCTTGGCTGGTAATAAGTACTATGTATCATTCATTGATGATCATAGTAGAATGACATTTGTGTATTTCATTAAACATAAGAGTGAAGTCTTTGATTGTTTCAAAAATTTTAAATCATTTGTCGAGAAGCAAATAGGAAGATATGTTAAGAAGCTAAGATCCGATGGAGGGGGAGAATATTTCTCTCAATCTTTTACTAATTTTTTATATGATGAAGGTATCAAAAGAGAAGTTACATGCAGGTATACTCCACAACAAAATGGAGTCGTAGAAAGAAGAAGTAGAATCATAGCAGAAGCGTCTAGAAGCATGCTAAATGATATGTGTTTGCCTAATTCTTTTTGGGTTGAAGCTGTTAGCACAAGTGTGTACATTATGAATAGAGTACCTACTGATGGAGTTCATCATTTAACACCATATGAGGTATGGCATGGAAGGAAACCAAGTGTAAGTCATTTGAAAGTATTTGGTTGTGTATGTTATGTACATGTACCTAGTGAAGTGAGATCAAAACTTGATGTAAAATCAGAAAAGTGTATATTTATTGGTTATGCAGATACTCAAAGAGGATATAGATGTTATAATCCTCATACAAATAACGTAGTTGTTTGAAGAGATGTAAACTTTGATGAATCACTTTCATGGTATGTAGATAAGAAAAGTTTGCAGGTCATAAATGGAGATGAAGAAGATACAGGTGAAGGAGATGAGTGCCTAACTCAGCCAACAAGAAGTTTAAGTGATGAGAAAAGTGGTTTGGATGAAGAAAGAGAGCTACCTTTCAATGGAAGATTAAGGCAAGAGTCACCTCCAAGTGTTAAAAGTAAAGGTAAACTCAAACTTGTTGAAGTTAATGATGAAGGAGAGGAAATTAGTGATGTATCTGAGTATGGAGAATCATCAAAGGTTCCTAATAAGAAAGGAAGAGCATCTAGATTGGAGGTAAGAAGAACTTCAAGAGTGAGTAAGCAACCTCAAAGCTATACTTATGAATCTTTCATGAATACTCATTATGCTTTTATGACAAAAGTTGAGCAGGAAAATAAGCCCACATGTTATGATGAGGCAAAAGGAGATGAAAAGTGGGAGAAAGCAATGAGAGAAGAAATGGAAGCACTACAAGATAACAGGACTTGGAATTTAGTTCCAATGATACCAAAACAAAAGGTAATTGGTTGCAAGTGGATTTTTAAGATTAAAAGAAATAGTGATGGTAGTGTATCAAGATATAAGGCTAGACTTGTAGCAAAAGGATATAATCAAACTCAAGGATTGGACTATGAGGAAACATTTAGTCCAGTAGCAAACATGGCAATGGTGAGAACTTTGTTGGCTTTAGCTGCAAGTAAAAGGTGGAATATATATCAACTCGATATAAAGAATGCCTTTCTTAATGGTGAGTTAAATGAAGAAGTGTATATGTCACAACTAGATGGTTATGTGGATGCAAAATGTCTTAAGCATGTATGCAGGTTAAAGAAGGCATTGTATGGTCTTAAACAGGCACCAAGGGCATGGAATGCAAGGTTGGTAAAGTATCTTATGCTGCAAGAATACACAGCGAGTCATACTGATCCTTCCCTTTATGTAAAATATGTAGACGACATGTGTGTCTATGTATGCATTTATGTGGATGACTTGTTGATTACAGGGAATGATGCAAAAGCAATTGATGAGATAAAAGGTAATCTGGGAAAGGAATTTAAAATTTCAGATCTTGGTTTGCTTAGATACTTTCTTGGGATTGAAGTTGTGTATGGTGATGAGGGTATGTGGTTGATACAGAGAAAGTATATCTGTGATATGCTGAAAAGGTTTGGTATGCAGGAATGTAAATTTGTTTCTACTCCAATGGAATGTCATGTAAAGTTGAGTGCAAAAGAAGGTGATGGGTTGCACGATATGAATGCATATAGATCCATGGTAGGATCTTTGATTTATGCAACAAAAACTAGACCTGATATATGCTATGCAGTGGGAGTATTGTCAGAATTTATGCATGAACCTAGAGTACCTCATATGCATGCAGCAAAAAGAGTGCTTAGGTATTTGAAAGGTACCATGAATGAAGGATTATTTTATTGTCATGATGCTGATCTAACTCTTAAAGTCTTTAGTGGTGCAGATTGGGCTGGAAGCAAAGATGATAGAAGATCCACAAGTGGATATGTGGTTATAGCAGGAAACAAGACATTAACATGGAGCTCAAAGAAACAGCCTACAGTTGCTTTATCTTCTACAGAGGCTGAGTATAGAGGTTTAGCATTGGCTATTACTGAGGTTATGTGGTTTAAAAATTTGTTTCATGACTTGAATGTGCAGGTTGATGTACCACAGATATATGGGGATAACTTGAGCAGCATTCATATGACCTCAAATCCAATTTTTTATGCTAGAACAAAGCATATAGAGGTTCACTATCATTATGTTCGAGAGAAGGCCATAAACAATGAAGTACAAATTTCTTTTGTGGGAACAAAGGATCAAGTTGCAGATATCTTCACCAAATCCTTGGATGGACCAAAGCTTCAAAGATTCAACTATATTCTTGGCATGAAGGAAATACCCTTTGAAACTTGAGGGGGAGAATGTTACGAACATTTGTTTTATGTATGGTACAAGTTTCAAATTATGTAAATACCTTTGGGAAGTCTTCAAATACTTCAAGAAGGCTCATATTATTCATAAAAGATAGCAAAAAACCACGTGAGTCCTAGAACATGGTGAGTCAAATTTAGTGAGTCACAAGGGAGCTGCAGTGGTGTCCTAGTGGAAGGTCGATGTGGCTAGTTCTCAAAGTCCATCAATACTTTGCTTATTTGAGCTCTTGAGTCATGTAATACCTCCACCCAAGTGCCTACCACAAATTTATATGTATTAGGAAGGTTTTAGATTAGTTCACCATGCTATAAAAAGAGGGGAGAAGTCGTGATCTTGTGGGAAGTCCAAGAGAGTCATTTGTGTATCTCTATGCTGTTGTAGTTTTGTATGCAGAGATTGCAGAGCTTGTAGCTCCCTCATTATAGATCCAAATTACATGTTTAATATCTCATTTGAAAGCTCTTATTGCCTATGTTCATGTTGTCGATTTTCATAATCACTGAATTAGTGACCTGAGAGCAGCACTCTCTGCAAGTAGTGTGTGTTCTCGGGTTTCACCCCTGCTGAAGGTCTCCATTAAACCTCCAACTTGTAGAGGTCATATCTCCTTGTGTACTAATCCGAATTGAGTGTTCTTTGGCTCATTGGAAAGCTCTTGTTCTCTAGTATATGTGGTTAAAATAGTTTTAAGAAATTCTAAGCTACTAGAGAACACTAAGCTTGGCAAGCATGACTGGTTTTCTATGATGAAGTTTGTGAGAAGGTCAACTTGTTCCTATGGGGTTCCACCTACTTCTAGCTATACTTTGGAGGTCAATAAACTCCAACAAGTACAGCTACATATCTTGTGAATAGATTACCATGTGCAGCTCTAAATGGAATGACTCCATATGAAGCTTGGTGGGGTAAGAAACCAACACTAGATCATTGTAGAGTGTTTGGATCAATTGCATATGCTTATGTGCCATCACAACTTAGACCTAAACCTAAACCAAAGGCAGAAAAATATATGTTCATTGGTTATGATGAAAAGCAGAAGGGTTAGAGGTTGTGGAATCCTTTAACCAAAGAATTTATTGTTTCTAGAGATGTTACATTTGATGAACAGAAAAGTTGGTATGCAGATCAAAGTCATACAGTTTAAGAATTTGAAGAAGAGGTAAGAGGATGTGAGAAAGGAAAATCAATTGTGCAAGTAAATGAAGATGAAGGATATATGCAAGCAAGTACATCCAAAAGTGGATTAGCAAGAAGAAATGAAGAAGCTCGTATATTTGACGAGGAGGTGTATCCAGACACTTATGAAGAATGTGAACCAAGAACATCAAGCAAGACAAGAAGACAACCAGAAAGGTATTCTTATGATACTTCTTATATAACTCAGAAGAACTATGCATATATGGTCAAAGATGATGAAGAACCTCAGAACTATGATGAAGGTAAAGGTAAGAAGCAATGGGAAGAAGCAATGAAGGAAGAATTCAATGTAGTGGAGGAGAACAAGACATGGGAACTTGTAATGGTAAGAAGGTTCTTGGAAATAAATGGGTTTATAAAGTGAAGAAGCTTGCAGATGGAAGTATAGCCAGATACAAAGCTAGATTGGTGGTGAAAGGTTATGACCAAACCTATGGCATAGATTATGATAAGACATTCAGTCCTATAGCTAAGATGTCAACTATAAGGACAATCATTGCTATTGCAGCTTCAAAAGGATGGACCCTAAGTCAATTGGATATAAATAATGCATTCTTGAATGGATACATATCAGATGAGGTATACATGGAACAACCTCAAGGGTTTATAGATTCTAGGTATCCAAATTTTTCTTGCAGGCTGAGAAGAGCACTCTATGGATTGAAGCAAGCTCCAAGAGCATGGAACTATAGACTGGTGAAGTATCTCAATGAACTTGGATATCAAAGTTCAAAAGCAAATCCAAGTCTACTCATCAAAAGAACAAAGGAAGGTACAATATACATTTTTATTTATGTAGATGACATTATAATCACAGGTACTTCAGATGAAGGAATCAAAGAGGTAAAGAGATTACTTGAGAAAGAGTTCAAGATCAGTGACCTCGGAAAGTTATCATACTTTCTTGGAATGGAAGTCACTTATACAGATCATGGCATATATGTATCACAAGAAAGGTATCTTCTGAATCTATTGAAGAAGTTTGATATGGAAAATTGCAGAGAAGCTTCAACTCCACTTGAAGTTAATCACAAGCTTAGTAAATATGATGGTGCAGAATACAAAGATATGAGGAAGTATCAATCTCTTGTGGGTAGTTTGATTTATGCTACACTAACAAGACCTGATCTTAGTTATGCACTGGCAGTTTTGTCACAATTCATGCATTGTCCAAAGGACCCACATTGGATTGTAGGTCAAAGAGTTCTTAGATATATCAAAGGAACTATAAACGAAGGATTATATTATCCTTTTACATCATATTTGAAGTTGAGAGCCTATAGTGACTCAGATTGGGCAGGTAACCAGGATGACAAAAGATCAACTAATGGCTACATGATACAAATTGGTGATAAGCTTGTAAGTTGGTGTTCAAAGAAACAACATACAGTAGCATTATCATCAACTGAAGCTGAGTACAAAGGACTTGTGGAAGAAACTAAGGAGGTCATATGGATGCAAACACTGCTCAAAAGCATGGGCATTGATCAAGGTATACCTACAATACATGGAGATAATATGAGTTCACTTTATCTTGCAGCAAATCCAATATTTCATGCAAGAACAAGACATATAGAGATACATTATCATTTCATAAGAGAAAAGGTAATGGAGAAAGAAATTAAAGTGGAGTACATTTCTACAAAAGATCAGATAGCAGACATAATGACAAAGAGCTTGGATGGTGTGAAGACCAGCAGATTCAAAAGCATGGCAGGAGTAAAAGAAACGAAGATGATATGAAGAAACAGAGAATGTCAATTAGTGATTGAGGGGGAGTTGTTGGAGAAACAATCACTAATTGGATATATATTTGAAGGTCAAAGCTTTAGAAGAAAACCACATGCCTGTGTGAAGGGACAAATTCACAAGTGTATTATATTTGTTAAGTTAGTTCACTTTAGTTCTAGAAGTTTTTTAGAAATCACAAGAATAAGAAAATCTATATAAGTTAGTTTGTATTAACTGACGCGATGAGGAAGACAATGAGAAAGTGAGTTAGTAATCATTTTGTATGACTCAGAATAGTTGGGCTTCTCTGCGTGAGAAAGCACCTGTGCATTTGTGAGGTTTAATAGTTATGGAAAGAGTTTATTAAACTTCTGTGTATAAGTCTTCTTCTTCCATCTTCAGTGTTTGTCTTCTATGTAATTATTTGAAGAATTGAAGTTTTCCAAGCAAGTCGATGCTTGGCATCGAACGTATGGTGAATGGTTGTGTTTTATGTGGGAAATCTATGCCTAGCATCGAATCTAAGCTTATAAGTCCTTGTCTTCATAAATCTTCTCGAAAAGATGAAGTTTGTGGAGCAACTCGATGCCTGGCATCGAGTTTCAACATAAAGTGGATGCCTAGCATCGACTTCTAACATAAAAGTGGTCTTGTTCATGTCTGTGTTCAAGTGGCCAGTTCAAGCACTGATAAACTGGTAAATAAAAAGCTGAAAGTCCATGCCTTGCATCAACGTTTGGTTGCAAGTCGATGCTAGGCATCGACATCCATTTTTAGACAGGCGTTTTTTACTAAAAGAGGCATAATTTTCACTTTTGGAAGTCATACAGGGTCATCTTGTGAAGGCTATATCATGAGTGCTAGAGATGTGTTTCTTGGATATGATAGCTTGTTGGAAAGCTCTAATCTTCTCCTTTTGTACATGAAAGGATCTTGGAGAAATGATATTTGTGCTAAGAGAAATTAGCAAAATACTGAAGGTATGTCATCTCAGTGACTAGAAAGTTCTGAAGAAGTAAAGTTCTTGGTTTTGGCTATTATTTCTCAAAGTTTGGAGTGGAAATGAGTTAATGGTGAGCATAGAGGTTGTCTAGTGTCACATTAATTCATTTCTTGTGATGTTTCACACATCGACAAGTGGTATCAGAGCTGAAAGGTCCTAAAGAGCAAAAGGCAGTAAAGGTACGAGAAGTTTTGGAAAGTTTTCCATTAAAGTTTCAAAGGTGAATCATTTGAAAACACAAAGAACTCCAAAAAGGTATTATCCTTTATCCGTTAAGCTCACACGTTGAAGCAGAAGGAAAGGAGTATGGGAGATCCTATCTCCATTGACAAACTGGACAAACATAATTACCCCGCATGGGTAATGAGAATGGAAGCCTTACTTATGAGTAAGGATTTCAAGATATATGTAACAGGTGAAGAAGACAAGCCAATATTTGAAGATGAAGGCCGACCAATGAAAGAGGAACTTGATGCTTTAAAGCATTGGTAGAAGAAGGATGCAAGTGCAAAAGCTTACATCTACAAAACAATCTCAGATCATTTGCTACCACACATCAGAGGATTGGAATCATCTCAAGATATATGGAATGCATTGGAGTATCATTTCCAAAGTACCACTAAAGCGAGGAAAGCAAGTCTATGGTCAGAGTTTACAACATTCAAGAACAAGCCAAGTCAACGTGTTAGTGATTATGTCACTAAAATTAAGGATCTAGCAGATAGTCTTGGATCCATAGATGAAGATATTGAGGATCACAAATTGATTGCTCAATTACTTACAGGTTTGAGAGGGGATGAAAGGTGGAAACCTTTTGTCTTATCAACACAACTTTCATTAGATCATTATGTTCTAGATTTGAACCAGTTGCTTGGTTTGATGCTCATGGTTGAGAAAAACTAGAAGGGAGATGGAGATAAAGGACAAAGTTCTTCAATGTTTATGAAGAACAAGAAGAAAGGAGATAAAGGTAAAGCAAAGTATGAAGAGGAGTCGAGTTCTCAAGTTTATTATGCAAGAGGTAAAGGCACTAGCAGAGGAAGACCAAGAGCCTTTGGAAGAGGTAGAGGTAATCAGAATAACAACAAGAAGGCTTGCTGGATCTGTGGATTGAGTAATTATTTGGCTCATGATTGTTGGCACAATCAGCAAGGATCAAATCAAAATCAGAATAACAATAGTAGAGGCAGAGGTGGAAGATATCAAAGTAATTTTCAAAGAGGTAGACAAGTCAAAGAGGAGGCAATGGTAGAGGTGGAGGAAGAATTTGGGGACAGAATCAATCCTACAACACCACCTACTACAACTATGCAAATGACACACAAAATGAAAGTCATACATCATTGATGATGAACTCAATTAGCACATCAGATAAAGAAGATCTAAAGGTATTTTACATTGACTCTGGATGTTATCATCTCCTAAGAGAAAAGGTAATGGAGAAAGAAATTTAAGTGGAGTACATTTCTACAAAAGATCAGATAGCAGACATAATGACAAAGAGCTTGGATGGTGTGAAGACCAGCAGATTCAAAAGCATGGTAGGAGTAAAAGAAACGAAGATGATATGAAGAAACAGAGAATGTCAATTAGTGATTGAGGGGGAGCTGTTTGAGAAAAAATCACTAATTGGATATATATTTGAAGGTCAAAGCTTTAGAAGAAAACCACATGCCTATGTGAAGGGACAAATTCACAAGTGTATTATATTTGTAAAGTTAGTTCACTTTAGTTCTAGAAGTTTTTTAGAAATCACAAGAATAAGAAAATCTATATAAGTTAGTTTGTATCAACTGACATGATGAGGAAGTCAATGAGAAAGTAAGTTAGTACTCATTTTGTATGACTAAGAATAGTTGGGCTTCTCTGTGTGAGAAAGCATCCGTGCATTTGTGAGGTTTCATAGTTATGGAAAGAGTTTATTAAACTTCAATGTATAAGTCTTCTTCTTCCATCTTTAGTGTTTATCTTCTATGTAATGATTTTAAGAATTGAAGTTTTCCAAGCAAGCCGATGCTTGGCATCGAACGTATGGTGAAAGGTTGTGTTTTATGCGCGAAATCGATGCCTGGCATCAAATCTTAGCTGATAAGTCCTTGTCTTCATATCTTACTTTTATCTACTGCTAAATCTTCTTGAAAAGGTGAAGTTTGTGGAGCAGCTCCATGCCAGGCATCGAGTTTCAACATAAAGTCGATGCGTGGCATCAACTTCTAACATAAAAGTGGTCTTGTTCATGTTTGTGTTTAAGTGGCTAGTTCAAGTGTTGAGAAAGTGGTATAAAAAGCTAAAAGTTGATGCGTGGCACCAAATTCTGGTTGCAAGTCGATGCTAGGTATCAAATTCCATTTCTTGACAGGCGTTTTTTTACTAAAACAAGCATACTTGGAAGTCATACAGGCTCATCTTGTGAAGGCTATATCTAGAGTTCTAGAGATCCGTTTCTTGCATATCATAGCTTGTTGGAAAGCCCTTCGTCTCCTTTCATCCACCAAAAGATCTTGGAGAAATAATATTTGAGCTACGAAAAATAAGTAAAATACTAAAGGTACATCATTTAAGTGATTGTAAAGTTCTAAATAAGTAAAGTTCTTGGTTTTGGATATCATTTCTCAAAGTTTGGAGTGAAAATGAGTTAATGATGACCATATAGGTTGTCTAGTGTCACATTAATTCATTTCATGTGTTGTTTCAAACATCAACACATAGATAAATTGATAGATAG
>CM035419.1:83730456-83735456 GCA_020310875.1 Ceratopteris richardii | reverse complement strand
AACCTAATGGCAAACCAGGCACAACCTCAGAAAGAGAACCTACCCAATCACGGAAAAGGATGAAATATTCTGATAAAGATTTGTAGGATGATGTGGTTGGATAGTCTCTTTGGACCTCTGTCCAAGAAAAGCAACCCAGCCTCTTCATCATGACCTCCTGAATCTTCATGTAAACTTTATGACTACAGTCACAGAAATTAAAAAGAGACTAGGTTAGAACACAAACATGGGAGGAGGGAAAAAGGATCTGAGAATAACATACATACTTATTGAGCTCAGTCACCATCTCCTCCAGGCTTAAGTCCTTGGAGATTACCCTTGACAAAGTTGATATGATCAATGTATCATCCTTGATTCCTTGAAGGGCCCTCCATGGTGTCAGCTTCATGTCCTCGGGAGCCTCTTCAATTGAGAGGTCAGCTTTCCTTCCCTTTCCCTTCAGATCAACCTGTGGGTCTGGCCTCGACTTTCGTTGCTTCTGGCCCTTGACCTCCTTGTTCTCCCACATTGTGAAAATTTTATCCTGTAGATCCCAGATCTCACCTGATCTGAATGCCAGTTGAAACCATGGATCATATTTCCTCAAGGCATCAGACTTTCTATTCTCATCCAGTGCAATTCCAACCTCAATAAGGCATTGCTTTCGTAGATTGGGATGTATTCTTCTAGCTTCCTTAACAAGACAATCTTCATATTCATGGTGGAAGAACCGAATTCTCTCTATGGAGGACATTTTTTGCCTGTAGTCATTGTATTGTTGTGATCCCAAGCAAGAAGCTTGGCTTCCTCGGTTGTAAGACCAGCATATATCTTACACTCTGCATACCTAAAGAAAAAAGTGGTAGGGTGCTCCTTCACTAGCTGTCTACGGGCCTCTGCAGAGTGTGAACCTCCAATCACATAATAAGTATACTCCTCAAATAAACCCTCATTGAACTCTTCCACAGAGCTGCACTCATTCGGATCCACCATGACAAGGAATGGCACAACAGTAGCATGAGGATTTATTCTCATTTTCTTCTTAAGATTCTGCACATGCAAATTGTGTGGCTCCCTGATCTCAAGGGGCCTCCTCCCTGTGACTGGATCTATTGGTGGCCTGTGGATGATATTGATTGGCAGGTGGAACAACTGCCCCTTCTTCACAATTATTCTTTTAGCTATATCCTCCCTCATCTTGTTCTGCTCAGTACCAAGAACACCCGAGGCAAGCTCTCCACCAGGTGCAACAATTATATCCTCAGAGCTAGAGCTTGAGTCAGAAGACTCCTCTTCTGAAATTCTCTTCTTTTTCTTTTGAAGCTTTTTCTGCACGCTCTGCTTACCCCTTGCCTTTACAGGGGTTGTCATCTTCTATTGTGTTGGCATGATGTTGCCCTGGATCCATGGCATCAAGTCCTTGACAAGATTGACTGAGTCCCTGCATATCTCAGCTAGACGATCCGAAACACAGCACTCTGGGCACAAGAAATCCATCTTGCATATAACATTTCTCAAACCTTTCGATGTCTCTACCAAGAAAAGGAGGTTGTCAGAATCCTCATCTTCATAATCCAGTTTGTACACAAGGCCATACTGAAAACCTTGTGTTGTCGTGATCTTTCCTCTCCCATATGCCCCTGCGAACACAAGAAGGACTACATTCTTCTCTTCAACATACTCAAGGCACCACTTCAGATTTGTCATGTCCCGTAGTGGACGATCTGTCCTTAAAACCTCAGCGTCCCTCGACCTATCCTTCATAGTTTGATCATCCTCAGGAATTTTGATGCTACTCTCTCCACCTGAGGATATTCCTAGCGGGTTGCTGGCCTTCTCGGAGGATAAGGATACAATAAGTTTCTTTGGTTTCGCTTGGTGACCAATGCCTTTGTCACGTTGTTGATCACCAGAGCCCATGGTGACTTTCAGTTTCTTGAAGGGCCTCTCACTCTTGGACTCCGCATCCCTGAAGGCGCTTGGAATAATCAGCTCATACGTAAATGTGATTTTCAAAGGCCCAAGTCGATGCCAGGCATCGACTTTTAGGTTCAAGTCGATGCTAGGCATCGACTTTTAAGTGCAAGTCGATGCCAGGCATCGACTTTGTGTGCAAGTCGATGCCGGGCATCGACTTGCACTTAAAAGTCGATGCTTGGCATCGACTTGAACCTAAAAGTCGATGCCTAGCATCGACTTCCACCCAAAAGTCGATGCTTGGCATCGACTTTGCACCCTAAAGTCGATGCCTGGCATCGACTTTAAGGCAAACTTCGATGCCAGGCAAGTCGATGCCTTGCATCGACTTGAGGCTGCAAGTCGATGCCAGGCAACGACTTGCAGGTGCAAGTCGATGCCAAGCATCGACTTGCAAGTGCAAGTCGATGCCAGGCATCGACTTGAAGCCTCAAGTCCATGCCTGGCATCGATTTGCACCTGCAAGTCGATGCCTGGCATCGACTTTCAGGTGCAAGTCGATGCCAGGCATCGACCTGAGGCCTGAAGTCGATGCCTGGCATCGACTTGCACGTGCAAGTCGATGCCTGGCATCGACTTGCAGCCTCAAGTCGATGCCTGGCATCAATTTACACCTAAAAGTCGATGCCAGGCATCGAGCTATACCCTCATTGGATCTGTATTTTTAGAGCTAAGAAAAATAAAAACCTAGAAAGCAGACTCTTTACACAAACATACAAAGGGAATATTTTAGGAATCTTTTTTTATGGTATGATTTTGCCTACCTCTTGGTACTCTTGCCAACATTCGTCTTCTCCATCATAGTTGCCTTGCTTGTATGCTGAGCTCTGGGCTCCATAGCTGTCTGTGCTCTGTTGCTCTCTATTGCTTGTGGATTTTGAAAATGAGAATGATCTCCTCCTCTGCTATTTATAGGCAATTGGGTAACTTGAACCAGAGACTAACTGGATCTAACTGAATGAGTCCAGTTGCTAACTATATCTATCAACCAATCTAACCAGGGAATACCACTCACACAAATAGGCTGTTTCAGAGCCACTTTAATGAAATATTCATAGAACATTGCAACTTTTTATATACATTTGCATGGAAATTACACTTCAATGGCAAGAGTATGGTATGTACATGAGGATGTCTAATCTCATGTAGAAATTTTTTCTTAGAATCTCTTGCTTGGGAGAAAATCAAGTCTAAGTTGTGTTGAATATGGGAGATTAATGACATCTTTATAGTGTTATCCTCTTCACTTTAGTTCATATTCACATTTATCTTGTAACACATTGTTGAAATGGAAAATCAATGTATGAATAAACATTCAAGTAAAGAACCTTGCAACTATTTATGTACATTTGCATGGAAATTACACTTCAAGTCTAAGTTGTGTTGAATATGGGAGATTAATGACATCTTTATAGTGTTATCCTCCTCACTTTAATTCATATTCACATGTATCTTGTAACACATTGCTGAAATGGAAAATCAATATATGAATAAACATTCCAAGTACCTCTTTTACACATAATTCTTTTTTAATATACTTTCATCTACCTCTTTGAGATCTAGCCAAGACTACAATGAAACCTAATCCTTGAAATCTTATTTAGTACCAAAGGTAAAATTTCTTCTTGTATAGTCTTCAATGGCACTACTACAAACAATTTTAATATATAATCCAGTTGGAACTCAACTTGGATATATTTTGATTCACTCACAATGCTAAGACTCAATGACTCATATCTAGTTAGAAATCAATTGTGTTTCTCATTCCAAAAGTGAATCAAATCTTTGGTTCCCTTATTAGTGTGTATTTGAGTAATTAAGTTATTTGATGTAATTTGATGTTTAATGTTATTTAATGTAATTTAATAAACTTTTGATTTCATATCTTCTTTATGTGACATTTGATGTGACATCTTCACTTGATCTCGGATTTCTACTTATTTAACAAGGTCATTCATCTTCAGTCTTCTGTGAACTCAGTGAAGATGAGCTCAATCTTTTCAGTGGATGCTTGGGCATCAGCTTCTTCTGCTCATATTGATACAGTTTCGGATTCATTGTTCTCAGTTGATCCTTTCCACAGAAGTGATGATCCCTATGATTTAGGACGTGCTGATGGTTCCATGTTTTCTGTTGAGTCATTTAAGTTATCCAATTCACAGTGCAATGCTGCTCAACCAAATGCACCTCTTGATCTCCCATCTGATCCAACCATTGATCTCCCTTCTGACTCAAGTGCATGTGGAGCAACGAAAAAGCAAAGCAAGCTCAATCTACAATTTAAAAGAAGGCCTCGTGAAGTAAGTCAAAAAAGATTTAAATTTCTTACTTCAGATAGACAGATTGCATTGGATATTGTGAAGCATTGTTGTGGTTTGAAATGTTTGTACAATTTAGGAATGAAGAAACTAAAGCACGTAAGAGAAAAATTCCTCCATTTAGATAGTGAAAGGCAAGATATATACCTTGTTTCTCGCATGCAAATGATTGAGGATAACATGTCAGTAACACGTGTTGGTTTTGAATATTTCTTTAGTCAAGGGATGCGATGTTGTAGGGCTGCATTTAAAATTGCAATGGGTGTGGGAAATTTTAGAATACATAGGGTTCAACAAGGGGTTTTGAATGGGGATCTCATTTTGGATACGTTCCATGTTGGGACCAAAGGATCTGTTGGACGTCATGCAATGAATTGGATGATGAACTATTTTAGCTTGCATTGTGAGGTTATGCCTACAACTGGAAGGTTGCACTTGTCAGATAACTTTATTCGTCGAGAGGTATTTCAAATATACAGAGAAGACATGGAAAATAGAAATAAGAAGTATGTGTTGTATCGTCACTTTACTCGATTATGGAAGGAAGAGTTTAACAATGTTTCTATTCCTCGTAAAGTTAGAATGGGTGAATGTTCAGTTTGTGCCACTTTGAAAAACATGGCAAAAGGGGCTACAACACCACAGGAAAAGAATAATTTTAAAAACCTTCTTAACAACCATCGTGAGAGTCAAGCTTTAGAGAGAAAGAAAGCAATTCATCATCAA
>CM035419.1:83092956-83100456 GCA_020310875.1 Ceratopteris richardii | reverse complement strand
TTCATATCGATAATAAATGTAAATACCTTTTTGGGGTGGAAGAAGGTATAACTTCCATGTCAATATTCTTTTTTTTTTTTTCCCTACTTTTTTATTTTAAAGGGGAAAGGCTTAACCCCTTAATCCGAGCTAAGGATCTAGCTGCATGGACAAGAAAGATCTAGGTTTTCACAGACATGTATCATGCAACAATATGCTCCTACATATATACAACTACTTTCGTTATCTAAATGAGCTACAAATCCTTCTATTTTTAACAAATATCACTTAATCTATAAATGTATAAATATAAATTATGTTTATTTCCCTAATATGGTTAAATAGAGTCCTTTATAAATTAATATTCTTCATTCCAGATTTTATCAATTAGTTTTATATGAATGCAAAGAAAATACATAAATCAAAATTGTATGACAAAGAAGAATACGACCTAAAATCAACTTCATCTTCAATCTGCTTCATCTTTATGCATCTTAATTTGTTCTTCAAAGACCTGTTAGAACTCAACCAGCAACAGCTAGACACGCAAAATTATTAAATTTCATATTCAAATCTTCTCTTGGTTTTCCTGCAAAAGAAACCCACACTAAAGAAATTCATTCATACATAATTAATCATGCTCATCATCAAACATTACTTCATACATTTCATCATCTCTTTGTTTAAATAATTTAATTCTTTTGCCAGCAATTAAGTTTTTAAGAGGCGTGCCATCTAATTCGCGTAAGGCATACGTTCCATTATCATAGGTTTTGACTATCACATAAGGTCCAAACCAACGTCTTTTAAGTTTCCTACGGGCATCATATTGAGAATCAAACATACTATCATACAGTAAAACCCAATCATTAACATAAATCGGCTTTGGCCTTAACCTATGTGATTTATCAAAATACTTCTTGTTTTTCAATCGAGAATCTTTTAGTTTAACTATAGCCTCTTCTAAACGTTCATTCCCTTGCTCTAGTTGCTGGATTCGCAGAGCTAATAAATCTTCTGTTGACAAATTATCTTCCCATGGTAAAGTAGTCCAAGTAAGAATTTGCGTATGCACAGGGAAAATTGGTTTCTGGCAATACATCAACTCTGCCGGCATATACCCCGTCGTTCTAGTGCAGGTCATTCTATCGGCCCACAACGCAAATGGCAGATAAGTTGGCCAATTCTTAATTTCTCCATTACAAGCTTTGGAAATTGCTTTAATAATAGGAGAATGCCCTCGCTCAATCTTCCCATTAGCTTCAGGGTTGTAAGCAGTAGTAAGGGCTAAGCGAATTCCATGCCTAGCAAAGAATTCTCTAGCCTCCTGCGCATCTAACTCTCCCCTATTAGCCACTACCTTTTCTACATAACCAAATCGTGAAATGACATCCTCAAGAAGAAAATTGCATACATTCAAGGTTGTCTTAGATCTTAAAGCTCGGCCTTCTACATGATTCGTAAGATCTTCACGTGCTAAGACTATATATCTCATCTTATTGATACCTTTGGGCATGGTAACTAAGTCTACAACCCATTTATAATGGATGCATGGTGGATAGGTAGGATGCAGCGGATCCCTATGTTTGACTGAGGAATGAATCTGACATACGTCACATGAAGTAACATAATTTTTAACAGTAACATAAATCCCTGGCCACCAGTATCCTTCTCTAATTTTTTCATACGTAGCTACAAAACCTTTATGTCCTGCCCATAAAGTATCAAGCATACTCTTCATGACTTGTAACTGAAGATCCTTAGTACCTAGTACTCGTTGTGGCAATCTAATTTTTCCCCTCCCATGTCTCCAAATGAAACCATCTTTCAGAAAAAAGTTGTAAGCTCTTTTCCTAATATCCCGAAATCTATTTGAAGACCATAAAGGTGCCCTAACCAAAGTACTTAAATACTTTCCAATATCCTGCCACTCTCCTTCGTATTCTTCAATATTAAACTGTTCATATGCGTATGCTTTAGAATCATAATTAATTGCATTTATTTCTAATTCTGTTTCTTCCTCATTATCAAATCTAGCTCGAGAAAGCATATCAGCCACAGGATTAGATTTACCTGCAATATGTATCAAAACAAGATTTATAAACTTGATGTATGAAATCCATCTAAGCATGGCAATGTCGGGTGATGAACAGTTTGTAATCATTCCAATCAGAGGTAGACAATCTGTCTCAACTATTACATTTGCACCTATAAAATATTCTTTATCGGATTTTAATGCCGTGACTAAACCCCATAGTTCTCGTTTAATTTGCGGATAATTTCTTTGCGTATCGTGTAAAATCTTTGCTCCAAATCTCACAGCATACCTATTGCCCTCTTCATCGTCCTGACCAATAACCCATCCTATTCCTATAGGGCTCGTATCAACAGTTAAAATGATAGGCTTTTGATCAGTATAATCTACTCGCTTTAAAATAGGAGCTTCAAGAAGTAATTTCTTTAACTTTTTCATAGCTTTTGAGTGTTCTTCAGTCCAAAGAAACTTTCGATTCTTCCTTAGCAAAGCATAAAGACAGTTTGCAACATGTGCATAGTGTGGGATCCAGATGGCATAAAACACACAAGCACCAAGGAATCGTCTTACCTCACTAATATTACTACAGGTTTCAGAAATCTTGTTTATAGCGTCGACTTTAGGTGGATATGGCCTCCGACCGTAATGTCCACATAAATGCCCAACTATAAGTACCTCATTGACACCAAAAACAGATTTCTCAATGGAGAATGTGAGACCAACCTCTTCAAATCTCTGGAAAATCCTTTCATAGTCAGAGATATGATCTACTACAAACTTCCTGCAGCCAAAGGAATCTAAAGTTTCATCTTTTGCATTCTCAATACATCCTTTAATAGGAATGTCATCAATAAATGGCATGGCTATATTAGGAATGAAGTCATGTAATACTGAATTCATGGCGTTCATCATATGCGCTACTGAATTAGTAGCTCCTTGCGGCCAAGTGCACATGCGAACTAAGCCTAAAGGAGTTTTCATGGTCGTAATGTCTCTACTTTCAATAGCAAGCTGAAATTGATCGTAGCCAGAATACAAGTCTCCCATTGAGTAAATGGCATGACCAGCGAAGGCTTCAACGAATTCTCCTACAATGGGCCTAGTACCTACATTCCTAATAGTAACCTTGTTAATAGGTTGTAAATCTTGAATGAACCGTAACTTGCCATTTTTCTTTGGAACAGTAAACCACCTATTTGAGTAGGGTGCAGACGATGGCTCTAAAATTTGCATGTGAATCTTTTCCTTAAGAAGCCGCATTAACTCTGGTAAATGGGCTTTCGGAACAGGTATGGGTCGAAGATTCCATGGAATGTGAGGCACTGTAAAGATGATCATTGGTGGTACAATTTTTGGGTCTGCACAACCTATCTCATGGGAATATAAAGAAAATGCCTTTCCATGCTTTCTAATCACTCTTTGAAATAGTTCACGTTCCTCGGGTAACAAAAAATTTTCATCATTTCCTATCTTGATTAGCTTTAAAGTTTCTTCTGTGAAGGTATGACCTATATTTGTGCGCTCTCTTAAATAAGGATCATTGATAACTTTCCTAAACTTCTCTTCACTCTCTCGTGGTAATGATTGGGCAATCGGTTTAATTTTTTTATCAACGGTTTTGTATTTTGTATTTACTTTTGCTTCCTTTTCATTACTCATGACAAATTTAATAATCAAATCATATTCCTCAATAGAATTTAAAAGTACAAATCTAAAATTTTCTTTTTCATGCAAAATATTTTGAAGTTCTTCAATCAATGAGTTTGAAGATAAAGTTTCAATTACGGTTTCAATGTGTTCATCAGATGAAATGAATCCTTTCTCTTTATAAACTTTTTCATAATGTTTTATATTTTTTTTAGGAATTTGTTTATAATGACTGAATTGCAAATATGATGAAGGGAAATATAAAGAAAAACTATGTAAAGTATCTTCAGATGGGTGCGAGACATCAAACCAAGAACCACCGTTGTCTCGCTCAACAGTGGCATCTAGGCAAAATTTTGATCATAATAAGTTCCAAACTCACGAAGAGGCATATGATCTTCACGTATCTTTTCATGAGAACGGATGGGCGTCTTCCTAATTTGCTCCCTATTTCGTACATGGTTTGGGCTGACTATCTTAACTTGGAGCGATTGTAGATCATCTTTAGATCTAATTCTTGCGTATGCTGAGCCGTCATCTATTACTTTAGTCTCCATTCTGGCTTCACATATAAATGGTTGACCTAAGATAATTTCATAAGAGCAGTTGTCCTGAATGAAAAAGTGGAATGTCTCAGAAATTCCACCTATCATTAGAGGTATGTTGGCACATGCTCCTAGGAGTGATCCACAACCATTGTCCGCGGTTCGCATTATCCAGCCGTGATTTTTATCAATAGGCCATTTAAACTTATCATATAATCCTTTCGAAATCACATTGATTTCAGACCCAGAGTCAATTAGGGCTAAAGCAGAATATGATCTCTTCTGATCTCCTAAGTTAACTTTAATCTCCGGTGTGCCTCTCGCCCAAAAACTTTTCCTAAAATCACTCTCTGAGTTTTTTGTTTCGTCATCTGGTACAATCGGCCCTAAGAAATTTTTGTTCACATTACAGGTATTATCTTCTTCATCTTCTGAGTCTAAAGAAAGAGATTCATGAATCAAGTGAGTTACATCGGCAACATCTTGCATCTCTACCTCTTGTGACAGAGGGAATCTCTTCCTTTTAATTAGTTTAATAAAATTTTCCTTAAATTCAATTTTTGCTATTGAGAAGATTTGTTCTAAAGTCATTATTACTGCACTTTTTAATAAGATGTCATACAATATTTCTTTCGAATCAACTTTTTGTTCAAGTTCAGAAATAAGAATAGCTTTCGGTACTCGTTTTGGTTTCTTTTCTGGTTTCTCTTCAGGTTTTGTTTTAGTTCTAGGAATTTGCTCTACTTTGTCTGATGTTTGAATTGGCTCACAAAACACAGGTTGTTTACCCTCCCTAATTTCTTTTCTTCGCTCCTCATTTGTTTTAGAACTTTCGCCTTGTTCAAACTGAACTTTCTTAGGCTTTGGCTCGTCTCTCATCTTACTTCTAGTCATTCGTCTACCTGAATCATTTGTATCTTGCTCATCATCCCTCTTTCTTTTCTCTTCAACATTCGCAATATGCGAATATATCAAGAATTGATCGATAGGAGAGTTCCACGCAGTTTTCTGCATAATATCATCTCTCGCCTTTATTAAAGCTTCAATTGAGTAGTTCCTTGTTTCCCTTGTTTGTTCGGAATCAGAGTCACTATCAACATATTCTAGTTTAACAGCAGAAGCAGATTTCGAAGACTCAGAAAGGTTTTCATACAGCTTCTGCATCCCTCCCTTTCCCCAATTGGCAGCTAAGGGTAAATGTGTTCTATAGTCGCACAATCGCTTGTCAATATCAATTACAAGTCTTTTCTCTTTCGCATCTTTCAATGCTTCACATGTGTAAGTCAAATGATCTGTGGCATCGCACCAGATACATCTCCTCACATTGGCATTTCTCCTTTCATTGAAATTTCTTTGGTTAAATGCTTGAGGAATCGGTTGAGGATTTGGTTGGGGTACAACTGGAGGATTAGGAGGTACTAATGGATGATTCGGAGCTACTAATGGTGGATTTGGAGCATTTACTGGTTGAGGATAAATAGTCGGATGAGCTTGCATTGCAGGTTTATCTTGAAGGTTTAAAGCATACACCATATTCTACAAAGCCGCTACCTCTTTAGACATATTCTCGTGCATATGCATCATATTGTCCAACTTGTTAAACAAAATCTCAAATTGTAACTCGGTTGGTACTCTAGATGTGGATGTTGTAGGCTCAACTTTTGAATCTATATGTGTATCCCTAGTTGCCTGAATCGGAGGAAAACTGGAAGATGGTTGAGACATCGATTCATAAAGGAGTGTTTTACGTTGGATCATGTGAGCAACCGCCTCAACTACAGTTTTCACTACACCCCAGTCATCTGTAAGCCCATATTTCTTTCCCGGTTCTTCAAGCCTACGCTCAACCTCTACCCTTATATCTAGAGACAATATTTTAAGGAAATATAAAATGATATCTGGGGTAAGGGCAACTCTATCCTGTTCAGGTAATTGAGAGAATCTTTTCATAAATTCACTATGGAGTTGAGTTAACGAAATGTGAGGCTTAGGTGAACTAATCCATTTCATAAATTCTTCTCTACTATGTTGACTGTAGTCTTCTAAGTAGAATTCCTTATGCAGCTCTTTTCTAAACTCATCCCATTCCTTATTGTCATGTATATCCATAATAGCTTTTACAGTACCTATGGCCAGACGTCCAAGATAGGATTTCCACTTTGTTTTAGGTAACCCGTGTAACTTAGCTAATTCCTCAAACGTGTCTAAATAATTTGTAACATTCATACCAGTAAATTTCCCTTTATCCTTTAATAACGTTTCAACTACTTTTTGTCCTTGCGTCTCGTGCATCATAGTTTGAAATAGCTCGTCCATTTTTGAAGTTTGTTTTGACCTAGCTTGAACAATTCTAACTATATCCTGAACTTCTTTTGTTACTCTTTCCTTATGTTCAGCTACTAATTCTGAAATTCCGTTAGAGTCCAGTTTGTTAAGTTTATACTATGCCAATATGCTTCAAGTAAAGCTATGATTAACGCACAGTTGCCTTCAACCTAGACCAATAATTTAACCTTAAATATAATTATGTATGCAAGAATGTAAGAGTAAAGAAATTATACCAACTGCTCGAAGATGAGGCTCAAAAAGTGCTTTTTGTGAAACTCAATACATTTATTGATTTGAATCAAAACCTAAATACATAGTTTGCTAAAAATGGGTGCAAACGTTTTGTGCTTCAATTGTTGATGAAAGGGGTGGCGCGACGAGGTTCTCCTACTTGCCAATCTTCGTGGAGGCGCTCAGGTCACCAGACCAGCCCTCGACACCAAGAAGATTGCAAGCTCACGTAAATGCCACAGCTTCTAGGGATGAAGACGCAGCTGCACTGATGTAAAATCGTATGAATGTATATGCAATGCAAACTGATAATACCTGTCTAAGTCGCAAGCCGATTTTCACGTCAGGTTCACCAATGTCGGTTCGTGAGGGATGCTCGGATGGTGGATCAAGTCATCCGCCTAAATCGTTCGGCACACGCAGGGTGTCTGTAGCGGACTCAGGCTTAAGGAAATAAGGGTTCTAATGACAAAACAATATAAATTACCTAATTCTATGACTGAAACTAAAGTTTTCTTACCAAAAGTAAATAGTTTTAACTAGCTATGGACCGTAAGGACGGGCAGCCTCGTACATAGCAACAGCTTCCTGATATGAGATTGAAACTTCCATAATGGGTTCTTCTACTAAACTTTCCGGTAAGCTAGAGGGTTCTGGTCTGTCTAGAGTTGGCGGAACATTTTCAATATTTTCAATAGTACTGTGCTCAGACGCATGAACTAACTTAGAAGACAT
>CM035419.1:83045456-83087956 GCA_020310875.1 Ceratopteris richardii | reverse complement strand
TGTTAAGAAGGTTTTTAAAATTATGCTTTTCCTGTGGTGTTGTAGCCCCTTTTGCCATGTTTTTCAAAGTGGCGCAAACTGAACATTCACCCATTCTAACTTTACGAGGAATAGAAACATTGTTAAACTCTTCCTTCCATAATCGAGTAAAGTGACGATACAACACATACTTCTCATTTCTATTTTCCATGTCTTCTCTATATATTTGAAATACCTCTCGACGAGTAAAGTTATCTGACAAGTGCAACCTTCCAGTTGTAGGCATAACTTCACAATGCAAGCTAAAATAGTTCATCATCCAATTCATTGCATGACGTCCAACAGATCCTTTGGTCCCAACATGGAACGTATCCAAAATGAGATCCCCATTCAAAAACCCTTGTTGAACCCTATGTATTCTAAAATTTCCTACACCCATTGCAATTTTAAATGCAGCCCTACAGCATGGCATCCCTTGAGTAAAGAAATATTCAAAACCAACACGCGTTACTGACATGTTATCCTCAATCATTTGCATGCAAGAAACAAGGTATATATCTTGCCTTTCACTATCTAAATGGAGGAATTTTTCTCTTATGTGCTTTAGTTTCTTCATTCCTAAATTATACAAACATTTCAAACCACAACAATGCTTCACAATATCCAATGCAATCTGTCTATCTGAAGTAAGAAATTTAAATCTTTTTCGACTTACTTCACGAGACCTTCTTTTAAATCGTAGATTGAGCTTGCTTTGCTTTTTCGTTGCTCCACATGCACTTGAGTCAGAAGGGAGATCAATGGTTGGATCAGATGGGAGATCAAGAGGTGCATTTGGTTGAGCAACATTGCACTGTGAATTGGATAACTTAAATGACTCAACAGAAAACATGGAATCATCAGCACGTTCTAAATCATAGGGATCATCACTTCTCTGGAAAGGCTCAACTGAGAACAATGAATCAATATGAGCAGAGGAAGCTGATGCCCAAGCATCCACTGAAAAGATTGAGCTCATCTTCACTGAGTTCACAGAAGACTGAAGATGAATGACCTTTTTAAATAAGTAGAAATCTGAGATCAAGTGAAGATGTCACATCAAATGTCACATCAAGAAGATATGAAATCAAAAGCTTATTAAAGTACATTAAATAACATTAAACATCAAATTACATCAAATCACTTAATTACTCAAATATACACTAATAAGGGAACCAAAGATTTGATTCACTTTTGATTCAAATGAGAAACACAGTTGATTTCTAACTACATATGAGTCATTGAGTCTAAGCATTGTGAATGAATCAAAATATATCCAAGTTGAGTTCCAATAGGAATATATAATAAAATTGTTTGGAGAAATTTTACAACTAGAATATATCCAAGTTGAGTTCCAACTGGAATATGCTATGCCATTGAACACTATACAAGAAGAAATTTTACATTTCGTTAAGATTTCAAGGATTAGGTTTTATTGTGGTCTTGGCTAGATATCAAAGAGGTAGATGAAAGTATATTAAAAAAGAATTATGTGTAAAAGAGGTACACAGAATGTTTATTCATACATTGATTTTCCATTTCAACAATGTGTTACAAGAAAAATGTGAATATGAACTAAAGTGTGGAGGATAACACTATAAAGATGTCATTAATCTCACAACTTAGACCTGATTTTCTCCCAAGCAACAGACTCTAAGAAAGAACTTCTACATGAGATTAGAAATCCTCATGTACATACCATACTGTTGCCATTGAAGCTTAATTTCCATGCAAATGTATATAAATAGTTGCAAGGTTCTGTACTTGAATGTTTATTCATACATTGATTTTCCATTTCAACAGTGAGTTACAAGATAAATGTGAATATGAACTAAAGTGAGGAGGGTAATACTATAAAGATGTCATTAGTCTCCCACAGTTAACACAACTTTGACTTGATTTTCTCCCAAGAAAGAGATTCTAAGAAAAAAATCTCTACATGAGTTTAGACATCCTCATGGACATACCATACTCTTGCCATTGAAATGTAATTTCTATGCAAATGTATATAAATAGTTGCAAGGGTCTATGAATATTTCATTAAAGTGGCTCTGAAACAACCTATTTGTGTGGGTGCTATTCCCTGGTTAGATACGTTGACAGATTTAGTTAGCAACTGGACTCATTCAGTTAGATCCAGTTAGTCTCTGGTTCAAGTTACCCAATTGCCTATAAATACCAGAGGAGGAGATCATTCGCATTTTCAAAATCCACGAGCAAGAGAGAGCAGCAGAGCACAGACAGCCATGGAGCACAGAGCTCAGCATACCAGCAAGCCAAGTCAGATGGAGAAGAAGAATGTTGGCAAAAGTACCAAGAGGTAGACAAAATAATACCATAAATAAAGATTCCAAAAAGATTCCCTCTGTATGTCTGTTTAAAAAGTCTGATTTCTAGGTATTTATTTTTCTTACCTCTAGAAATATGGATCCAAAGAATGTACAGCTCGATGCCTGGCATCGACTTTAAGGTGTCAGTCGATGCCAGGTATCGCCTTAGGATTGCAAGTCGATGCCAGGCATCGACTTGCAGGTGCAAGTCGATGCCAGGCATCGACTTTTGTGCCCAAGTCGATGCCTGGCATCGACTGTCAGGTGCTAATCGATGCTTGGCATCGACTTGCACCTGCAAGTCGATGCCTGGCATTGACTTGCAGCCTCAAGTCGATGCCTGGCATCGACTTGGGGCTGCAAGTCGATGCCAGGCATCGACTTGCACCGACAAATCGATGCCTGGCATCGACTTGCACCTGAAAGTCGATGCCAGGCATCGACTTGGGCCCAAAAGTCGATGCCAAGCATCGACTTGCCGGCATCAACATGCACTGAAAAGTCGATGCCAGGCATCGACTTTAGGGTGCAAAGTCGCTGCTTGGCATCGACTTTTGGGCCCAAGTCGATGCTTGGCATCGACTTTTGGGCCCAAGTCGATGCCAGGCATCGACTTTGTGTGCAAGTCGATGCCAGGCATCGACTTGAGGGTAAAAGTCGATGCCAGGCATCGACTTGGCCCAAACGTCGATGCCAAGCATCGACTTGGGCCCAAAAGTCGATGCCAAGCATCGACTCTTGCACCCCCAAGTCGATGCCTGGCATCGACTTTCACCCTCAAGTCGATGCCGGGCATCAACTTGCACACAAAGTCGATGCCTGGCATCGACATTCACTTAAACATCGATGCTTGGCATCGACCTGAAGCTCAAAATCGATGCCTGGCATGGACTTGGGCCTTTGAAAACAACATCTACGTTTGATCTGATATTTCCAAGTGCCTTCAGGGATGCGGAGTACAAGGATGAAAGGCCCATCAAGAAGCTCAGAGTAACCATGGGCTCTGTTGACCAGCAACGTGACAAAGGCATTGGTCACCAAGCAAAACAAAAGAAAATTATTGCACCATTATCCTCTGAGAAGGCCAACAACCCACTAGGAATATCCTCAGGTGGACAGAGTAGCATAAAAATTCCTGAGGAGGATCCAAATATGAGGGAAAGGTCTAGGGAGACGGAGGTCATGAGGACAGATCGTCCACTTCGGGACATGACAAATCTAGAGTGGTGCCTTCAGTACGTTGAAGAGAAGAATGCAGTCCTCCTTGTGTTCGCAGGGGCTTATGGCAGAGGAAAGATCACGACAACACAAGGTTTTCAATATGGCCTTGTTTACAAACTAGATTATGAAGATGAAGATTCTGACAACCTGCTTTTCTTGGTGGAGACATCGAAAGGATTAAGAAATGTCATATGCAAGATGGATTTCTTGTGCCCAGAGTGCTGTGTTCCAGAAGGGCTAGCTCAGATATGCAGAGACTCAGTGAATTTCATCAAAGACCTGATGCCATGGATCCAGGGAAATATCATGCCAACACAACAAAAGAAGACGACCCCTGTAAAGGCAAGGGGTAAGAAGAGCGTGCAGAAAAAGCTTCAAAAGAAAAAGAAGAGAATTTCAGAAGAGGAGTCTTCTGACTCAAGCTCTAGCTCTGAGGATATAATTGTTGCACCTGGTGGAGAGCTTGCCTCGGGTGTTCTTGGTACTGAGCAGAACAAGATGAGGGAGGATATACCTAAAAGAAAAATTGTGAAGAAGGGGCAGTTGTTTCACCTTCCAATCAATATCATCCACAGACCACCTTTAGATCCAGTCACAGGGAGGAGGCCCCTTGAGATCAGGGAGCCACACAATTTGCATGTGCAGAATCTTAAGAAGAAAATGAGAATAAATCCTCATGCTACTGTTGTGCCATTCCTTGTCATGGTGGATCCGAAGGAGTGCAGCTCTGTGGAAGAGTTCAATGAGGGTTTATTTGAGGAGTATACTTATTATGTGATTGGAGGTTCACACATTCTGCAGAGGCCCGTAGACAGCTAGTGAAGGAGCACCCTACCACTTTTTTCTTTAGGTATGCAGAGTGTAAGACATATGCTGGTCTTACAACTGAGGAAGCCAAGCTTCTTGCTTGGGATCACAACAATGACAATGACTACAGGCAAAAAATGTCCTCCATAGAGAGAATTCGGTTCTTCCACCATGAATATGAAGATTGTCTTGTTCAGGAAGCTGGAAGAATACATCCCAATCTACGAAAGCAATGCATTATTGAGGTTGGAATTGCAGTGGATGAGAATACAAAGTCTGATGCCTTGAGGAAATATGATCCATGGTTTCAACTGGCATTCAGAACAGGTGAGATCTGGGATCTATAGGATAGAATTTTCACAATGTGGGAGAACAGGGAAGTCAAGGGCCAGAAGCAACGAAAGTCGAGGCCAGACCCACAGGTTCATCTGAAGGGAAAGGGAAGGAAAGCTGACCTCTCAATTGAAGAGGCTCCCGAGGACATGAAGCTGACACCATGGAGGGCCCTTCAAGGAATCAAGGATGATACATTGATCATATCAACTTTGTCGAGGGTAATCTCCAAGGACTTAAGCCTGGAGGAGATGGTGACTGAGCTCAATAAGTATGTATGTTATTCTCAGATCCTTTTTCCCTCCTCCCATGTTTCTGTTCTCACCTAGTCTCTTTTTAATTTCTGTGACTGTAGTCATAAAGTTTACATGAAGATTCAGGAGGTCATGATGAAGAGGCTGGGTTGCTTTTCTTGGACAGAGGTCCAAAGAGACTATCCAACCACATCATCCTACAAAGCTTTGTCAGAATATTTCTTCCTTTTCCGTGATTGGGTAGGTTCTCTTTCTGAGGTTGTGCCTGGTTTGCCATTAGGTTAGATGCCTTGATTCACCAAACAAATTTAATGCCAGGCTTTTAGTACGAACTCGATGCCTGGCATCGACTTACGGCTAAAGTCGATGCCTGGCATCGACCTGCAGCCAAAAGTCGATGCCTGGCATCAACCTGCAGCCAAAAGTCGATGCCTGGCATCGACTTGGGGGCATAAGTCGATACCCGGCATCGACCTGCAGCATAAGTCGATGCCTGTCATCGACCTCGTGGCATATGTCGATGCCAGGCATTGACTAATGTCCCAAAGTCGATGCCAGGCATCGACTTTCAGTAGAAAGTCGATGCCCGGCATCTACCCCCACATGAAATCGATGCCATTCATCGCTTCCTTATGTTCTGCTTGCTGTATTGAAGAGCTCATTTAGTTGTCTTTCCACTTTTTTCTGCAGAAACCAAAGAAAAGTAAGTCTGCGGAGCTACTAGATGATTGCCCCCCTGCATTCCTGGCTCACATTCAAAGAGCAAGGCATGAGAAATCTAGGCTGAAAGCCAAGGAGATGGATTTTGATGATGAACCTGATCTTAAATGCTTCTCCAATCCCCTAGACCCCCTTAGGCCTGTATATTACAATGTATACTGTAGTGATGTAAATAATATTTGTTCTGTTGTGCCTAGAAAACATTTCTCCCTTCTCATAGCGGACATACCCTATGGATTTAGGATGTTGGGATCAGTTAATGATGATGAACCCTTCAAACACCCTCAGATTCGGAAGATGGTCACTGATTTTGCAGAGTTGACTATGTCTCCTCTTTGGAGGATAGTAATTTTCCATAGCAGAGACCAGTCCTTCTCTGTTTCAACTGCTCTAAAGGCAAGATGTCATGCTGTGGAGTGCCTCACGTGGTAAGTAATCTTCTTTCTATCTCCGTGGCTTTAATGATGCTCTCTGTGACTCATAGTTCTTGTTTGCAGGGTGAAGACAAATGTAAATCACACTCCTTTGCATAGGTTTGTGAGCGCCACTGAATGCATTACAGTTGGCTATTATGATGAAGTAAGCAAAAGGAGAGTCAGGGAGCATTGCAATGAGAATGGGATCTCAAATGTGCTCATGTTCCGAGCCGTTACCAAGAAACTTCGTCATGTAGCTGGGGACATGACATTGGTTAACCCCTATCAGAAGCCACAAAAACTCATAATGAGATTGCTTCAGCTATTCTCCAATGATGATGACTGGGTCCTAGACCTTTTTTCGGGCACAGGTAATTTCAATTTTCAGTTTTCATTAGTCATGGTTAATTGGCACCTCTAAGTGGTTTTCTACTGTTTCAGGAACGACTCTGGCTTGCTCCTTAAAGATGTTTAGGCACTGCATAGCTGTGGAGAAGGATGATGCTCAAGTGAGCTTTATTAAAATGAGAATCAATGGGCTGAATGAATGCCCAGATGAAGACCAAGAGGTTGGAAGGAAGCACATTGCAGACACGGAGAGATTCCAACCGGCTTCAAGGGAGCCTGTTCCCCCACTTGCAGATGAACCGGGGGACATGGCTGACCTTGAAGAGCCAATCTTGGAGCAAGAGAGGCAGGATATGGGTTCTAATGTTCCAGAGGATCCCAATATCCTTGAGCCTGAGGAAAGCTATGATCAGCTTCTATTGTAGATTCATATTACTCTTGTACTTACACAGGAAATGTAAAACATCATTTTAATATAAATATAATGTCGAGTTCTGCTTCCACTTTGTGTTCAACTTGATTTATCTTGAGCATTTCTCTGATCATGTGTGAATGTTTCTTAGTATAATTTTGTTGATTATTATCTTCTCTTGGGAATGCTTTTGTGAATGTATTTCATATTCTGTGAATATGGCCATGCATTCAATGAGGATCTTAACCATACAAAGGGGATGATCTTAATTGCCTTGTTAAAATGTTCCGATTTTTGCAACACATGTACTCTAATTTTTGAGTACCTTTTAATCAGCTATAATCTGTGCTTGTTGAGGTTATGGATGTAAGGAAGGAGCTTCCCGAACTCTTACTTGTACCTTAAACACTAATCTATTGTCAAAGATCATGATGTGGGATTCTTGATCGGCTGAAGAACTAGTTTTCATGGCAACAAGAATTTTATTATATCTATCTTGACTACTTGGGATATGAGATCAAGGTTCTAGTGACAATATTTACAAGCAAAAACAAGTGATGCTTTCTAGATATTGTAAAATGCTCACTTTATTGCTTGATATAATGGTCTTTAGGTAAAAAGAAAAAGAGAACATGTCTTTGTTCTCCTTTGTTGTGACTCAGTGTTCTCTCTCTCTCTCTCTCTCTCTCTCTCTCTGCCCCGTTCTCTCTCTGCCTGCCTACCTCTCTCTCTCTCTCTCTCTCTCTCTCTCTCTCTCTCTCTCTCTCTCTCTCTCTCTCTCTCTCTTCTCTCTCTCTCTCTCTCTCTCTCTCTCTCTCTCTCTCTCTCTCTCTCTCTTCTCTCTCTCTCTCTCTCTCTCTCTCTCTCTCTCTCTCTCTCTCTCTCTCTCTCTCTCTCTCTCTCTCTCTCTCTCTCTCTCTCTCTCCTTCTCTGTGCTTGCTGTCGCGCTGCAGCAGAGGAGGGGAGGGAGAGATTCTCTCACACACATACCTCACACATACACACATACACACACACATCACATACACACATACACACATCACACATACACATCACATACACACACATATACACACACTTCACACATCACACATAACACATACACACATAACACACACACACATACACATAACACGCACATACACATACACATAACACGCACACACACGTGCACATCACACGCACACACACGTGCACATAACACGCACATACACATACACATAACACGCACACACACATACACATAACACGCACATACACATACACATAACACGCACACACACGTGCACATCACACGCACACACACGTGCACATAACATGCACATACACATACACATAACACGCACACACACATACACATAACACGCACATACACATACACATAACACGCACACACACGTGCACATCACACGCACACACACGTGCACATAACACACACATACACATACACATAACACGCACACACACATACACATAACACGCACATACACATACACATAACACGCACACACACGTGCACATCACACGCACACACACGTGCACATAACACGCACATACACATACACATAACACGCACACACACATACACATAACACGCACACACACGTGCACATAACACGTACATACACATACACATAACACGCACACTACTGCAGGGACTCAGACCAAGCCACGGAATAGGCATGGGCATGCTTCCAGCCGGACAATCAACATCAAAAATCATAATACACAGCAGGACATGACGGCTCAATATCCCGAGCACGAGGAGGGTCTAATGAGAAAGAAGGGAAAACAGAAGAAAGTAAAGAGCAGGAGACAGTACCTGCAAAAAAAACATTAGGAAAAACTAGCTCAACACACTCATATATATACACACACAACTCATTTGTAAACCATTCCTTTGATTTTACTTTATTTCCTCATCCTCACTTTTTCCCATTAACATTCACCACACTTTAATTAA
This sequence comes from Ceratopteris richardii, assembly GCA_020310875.1. Taxonomy (NCBI): domain Eukaryota; kingdom Viridiplantae; phylum Streptophyta; class Polypodiopsida; order Polypodiales; family Pteridaceae; genus Ceratopteris; species Ceratopteris richardii. The sequence goes on along the minus strand of CM035419.1, from coordinate 83,079,134 downwards.
CTTTTCTCACACAACCTCTCTTTTAATTACCCTCACACTCACCACTCTTTGTACACACCTTTTTTACACTTTAAATGCATATTTTTTTTCTACCACTCTTTTAACTTGCACTCACAACTACCACACTTTGAAACTATTCACTTTAACCACTTTAGTTACACACTTAACCAACACCACACTTTAAACAGCACTCACATACACCGCTCATTAATTATCCACTTCAATTATTATTTTAATTTATTACCTTAATTTTCTTAATTAAATAAATCATTTAAATTAACCTTAGTTTAAGTTTTAATTAAATCAAACCTTAGGATTTAATTGCACATACATGATTAAATAATTAATTAAACCATATTTTAATTTTTATTATTGAACCAATGTTTAGATATAGATTAATTTTATTAAATATTAATTGTTTTAACCTTTAAAACATTCTAAACCCCTAGAAAACCTACTTAAACCCATCAAAAACTCATGAAAACCCTTTAAAACCCTTCTAAACCCTATCTCTAACCCATGATAAATCATCTAAACCCTTCAGATTAACTCAATGAAACCATTTAAGATCCTTTGGATTAATCCTACTAACTTAACTTATATAAACTTATGAAACCCTAGGGGTATATACTCATATGTCTTATATGTATCAATTTAAAACACTCATTAAATGAGTAATTAGGGTAACCCTAATATGAACACATATTCTTCATCATTTATTGCACCTGCAAACACTTCAAAAGTAGTTAATTCCATCCAGAACAATTGTTCAACAGTGAAAAAGAGGTTTAGAATTCACCAATTAATTTGTTTTAATTTTCTCTTGTCATCAACTGGAAGATGTAAATCTTCCCGACACCGCACTGTAGCGGCCTATTTTTGTATCATTCATTTTATTGGAGGCTTCAGTTCCGTTTTCGATTGTATCTTCGAGCTTGATCTACATCACGTGTTTCACTGCGATATGTGATCGTCTCTTTTCGACGCCCACGGTCCCACGTCTCGACACTTCCGAGGGGCAAGGGACCCTACGAGGATCGGGCACGCTCCGGAGAGCACAGGCGAGGCACCCAGCACGCAGACGCCGCTCGCAGGACAACGCGAACGGCGTACCAGAGAGGGGCCTGATCCAACCCCACGCACCGGCTTCCCGCCACGACCTCCTTCTTCCCGACAGCGGATTTAGAAAATGCACATGGGTATATGGGTTATTTTTGGGTGATTGAGGTGTGTGTGAGTGCGTTGCAGGGATTACCTCTATTTTTGCAGGTACGATTCTTGACGGTGGACATGAAAAGTAGATGCATGAGTGGTCCGGAAGTCTTGCATGAGACATGCGAAAAGACGCTATCTTGGAGCATGGAGATTCTAAAAGTGTGGGTCTAGGAAGGCGTGATTGGTCATGCGCTGGCAAAAGGCGGAGATCCCAAAAAGACGAAGACGGAGAGATAGAAAAGGATGATGGTCGTACAGTCATTACGATCGTTTTTCGGCTTCTAGAATTGCGATTGAGATTGAGATTGAGATTGAGATTGAGATTGTGATTGTGATTGAGATTGGGATTGAGATGAGATTGGGATTGAGATCAGCTCGGGGGTGGTCGGGTGGATCAGGCTTCACATTGAGACAATCTGATAGATTTTGTAACGCAGATCAGAACTACTTGTAAATGTGCCCAGATAATAAAATTCTCTCTCTTCTTGTTCTACGTATACTCTGTTTGCCTTCCTTATATCTTATGGTGTCGAAACCCATTATTCTATGTGGGATTGTGACTCAAGTTTAGGAGACTTGTTACAAGTGGTATCAGAGCAGAGTTGGATTCCGGGCCAAGATGTAGGCTTTGAAGAAGAAGATAGAAGAATAAGAGGAGCTTATCTGTAGATTGAATGAACAACTACATAAAGAAAGATCCAACAAACAAAAAGAGGCTACTGCAAATGCTTTCATGGACCTCAATGCTGAAGGTGGTAATTGTGCGGGCACATCAAACGCATGTAGAGCTAGACGACAACGTGAACCTGAAGAGGATGATGATGCAGGTGAATCTGCACTCAAGCAAGTGTTCAAAAGAGCAAAATTAAATGAATTTGATAATGAGAAGAAAACTGGAGAGGATCTTGAAGCATGGATTGAGGAACTTGAAGATTTCTTTGACGTGCGCGTATTTAGTGAGGAATCAAAAGCAAAGGTGGCAATTCTGCATCTACGAAGAGTCGCAACACTGTGGTGGAAATCTTATATACAGACAAGAACACGTGAAGGTCCGATCCTCTGGAAAGAATTTCGAGAGCAAGCAGAGAATCGTTATTGTTGTCCACATTATGGGATGGAAAAGAAATGGAATTCTACTCTTTCAAGCAGCATAAGGATGATAGATATAACTTGTCTGTTGAAGAATATAAGGAGAAATTTTTTCGTTTACATAAGTATGCACTAGAAGTTTTTGGAGATGCGCTAAAAAGCAAGTTTATTGAGGGTTTGCGGGAAGAGCTTTGCTATCAAGTAAAGGGGTCCGGATGTGTAGATTTTCTTGATGCGGTTGCAAAAGCAGAAAACTTTGAGAAGATGGCGAAGTTTACCACAAAAAAGGCATTCAAATCAAGGTTTATCTCAACAGGACATCGACCCCCAAGACCTATTTCAATAAATCAAAATGGATAGAGATCGACTATCTCCATTAACGGTCAAGGAGGAAGACCAAAGCCGAAGCAAACGCATACACCTAAGAAGCAAGAAGTTATGCACTGGCAACATGATTCTGATTTCCTAGAGCGGGCTAAGAGGCTGGGACTTTGTTTTCGATGTGGAGAACAAGGACATCGCACTTTTGAATGTCCAAACAAGGCCATCAACCGTTCTATGCAAGCGAAGATAGCTCATCTACAAGAAGAAAACATGACAATTGAGGAAGCAGATGATCAAGGTAAGTGTTCTAGCCCTAGACTTCAATGCATGAAAACTTCTTCTCATTCAAGGGCATCGGTGATTAGGATTATGGGGGACATATCCTCACGTAAGGTTAGTTTCTTGATTGATTCGGGTAGTACAAATTGTTTCCTTTCACTTAAGATGGCAGAAGCTTTAGGGTTGCATATTGAGATGCAGACTAAAAGACCTGTACAGATGGCTAATGGTAGGATACACTATACTCGAGGCTATATTGAGAATCTTGATTTTATGTTAGGAGAACATAAGTTTTTGGGTATGTCCTCAGACTTTACTCTAATTTGATGATATCCCGATCTTAAGTCAATTTTAGTGAATACTATGGCACCACTCAATTGACTCAGCAGTTCATCTATGTGTGACAGTGGATACTTGTTCTTAATGGTTTTCTTGTTCAATCCCCTATAGTCAATACAAAGTCTATATGAACCATCTTTCTTTTTCTGAAACAAAACGGGTGCTCCTTAAGGTGAAACACTAGGTCTTATCAACTCCTTCTTCAATAGATCATCCAATTGGAGCTTCAACTCTTTCAATTCATCAATATTGAACCTATAAGGTGCTCTAGAATAAGGCTCACTTCCTGGAAAAAGGTCTATAGCATGGTCAATTTTCCAAGGAGGAGGCATGCCCGATAGATCATCAGGAAATACATCTGCGTACTCATCTAAACGTTTTTTAACATATTCCGGTATTTCCTCTTCTTTCTTCTTCTCTTGAAGGTCATGCACATAAACCAAATATGTCTCACAACCTTGTCCAATACCCCTAATCAACTTTATTGCAAAAATAGGAGAAAAACTTGAATTATACTTGCCTGCAAGACGATGTTCCTTCCCTTCTATTTTCAAAATAACGATCCTGCTTTCACAATCAATCATGACACTGTTATGAACTAACCAGTCCATTCCGATGATTACATCACATTCTCTCATTTCAATTACATGGAAGGTACCCAAAAACTTATGTTCTCCTAACATAAAATCAAGATTCTCAATACAGCCTTGAGTATAGTGTATCCTACCATTAGCCATCTGTACAGGTCTTTTAGTCTACATCTCAATATGCAACCCTAAAGCTTCTACCATCTTAAGTGAAAGGAAACAATTTGTACTACCCGAATCAATCAAGAAACTAACCTTACGTGAGAATTTTGTTATCCGTGCAGATTTACATGTAGTTCTGATCTCCGTTACAAAATCTATCAGATTGCTTCAATGTCAAGCCTCAACCACCCAACCACCCCCGAGCTGATCTCAATCCCAATCTCAATCACAATCACAATCTCAATCCCAATCTCAATCACAATCACGATCTCAATCTCAATCTCAATCTCAATCGCAATTCCAGAAGCCGAAAAACGATCGTAATGACTGTACGACCATCATCCTTTTCTATCTCTCCGTCTTCGTCTTTTTGGGATCTCCGCCTTTCGCCAGCGCACGACCAATCATGCCTTCCTAGATGGACTCGCCTACACCCAAATGTGTGAGGGATGTGAGAACCTTCCTTGGTTTGGCACAATATGAGAGGGCACACATTAGGGAGTTTTCTTGAATTGCAAATCCTCTTACAGAATTGACAAAGAAAAATAGAGAGTTCACATGGAACGATGTGTGTGAAAAGGCGTTTGATGAATTAAAACAAAAAGTTATCGAAAATTGTGTGCTAAAGATACCTGAGTTAGGGAAGCCTTTTATTGTTGCATGTGATGCTAGTGGAAGCCAAATCGGATGCGTTCTTTCACAAGAAGGGAGGGTAGTGGCTTATGAGTCAATGAAATTAAGGAAACATGAATTAAATTATACAACACATGACTTAGAAATGCTTGCAGTTGTTCATGCACTTAAACATTGGAGACACTTATTGCTAGGAGTAAAGTTTGAATTAAGAATAGATCATCAGAGCCTTAAAGCTGATTAGGGGTATTGGAGAGGGTTGTGAGACATATTTGGTTTATGTGCATGACCTTCAGGAGAAGAAGAAAGAAGAGGAAATACCGGAATATGTTAAAAAACTTTTACATGAGTACACAGATGTATTTCCTGATGATCTACCGGGCATGCCTCCTCCTAGGAAAATTGACCATGCTATAGACCTTTATCCAGGAAGTGAGCCTTATTCTAGAGCACCTTATAGGTTCAATATTGATGAATTGAAAGAGTTGAAGCTCCAATTGGATGATCTATTGAAGAAGGAGTTGATAAGACCTAGTGTTTCACCTTGGGGAGCACCTGTTTTGTTTCCGAAAAAGAAAGATGGTTCATACAGACTTTGTATTGACTATAAGGGATTGAACAAGAAAACCATTAAGAACAAGTATCCACTGCCACACATAGATGAACTCCTGAGTCAATTGAGTGGTGCCACAATATTCACTAAAATTGACTTAAGATCGGGATATCATCAAATTAGAGAAAAGTCTGAGGACATACCCAAAACAGCTTTTAGAACACGATATGGTCATTACAAGTTCATAGTTTTGCCTTCTGGATTAACAAATGCTCTTGCAACATTTATGGGTTTGATGAATAATGTGTTTCATGAATATCTCGATGAATTTATATTAGTTTTTCTTGATGATATTTTTGTGTATTCTAAAGATGATGATGAACATGCATTGCATCTCAGGAAGACTTTACAAAAACTAAGGGAGCATAAACTATATGGCAAGATGAGTAAATGTTTTTTTGCAAAAAAGGAAGTGACTTATTTGGGGAGAGTTGTTTCTAAGGAAGGCATTCATATAGATCGTGAGAAAGCTAAAAGCATAGTTGACTGACCTACACCCAAATGTGTGAGGGATGTGAGAAGCTTCCTTGGTTTGGCACAATATGAGAGGGCACACATTAGGGAGTTTTCTCGAATTGCAAATCCTCTTACAGAATTGACAAAGAAAAATAGAGAGTTCACATGGAACGATGAGTGTCAAAAGGCGTTTGACGAATTAAAACAGAAAGTTATCGAAAATTGTGTGCTAAAGATACCTGAGTTAGGGAACCCTTTTATTGTTGCGCTTGATGCTAGTGGAAGCCAAATCGGATGCGTTCTTTCACAAGAAGGGAGGGTAGTGGCTTATGAGTCAAGGAAATTAAGGAAACATGAATTAAATTATACAACACATGACTTAGAAATGCTTGCAGTTGTTCATGCACTTAAACATTGGGGACACTTATTGCTAGAACTAAAGTTTGAATTAAGAACAGATCATCAGAGCCTTAAATACATATTTACTCAACCTTTACTTAACAATAGACAAAAACGATGGATCCAATTGCTAAGTGAATATGATTTTGATATTAAATACTTAGCAGGAGAAGAAAACAAGGTGGCCGATGCTTTGAGTCGTAAACCCCTATGCAGTTCAATTTCTATTTTATCCTCTGATTTTGATATTGGAAAAGAATTAAAAGAAGATTTATTTTATGCAGCAATCTTGGAATTTTTGGGTATGACTCCAGGTTCTATGTTTCAAGAAAAATTTCATTTGAGAAATAATGATTTGTATTGTAATTCTCTTTTATGTATTTCTTCAGAATCTGGTTTGAAAGAAAAGATCCTGCATGACTGTCATGATGCACCTTTCTCTGCACACCCTGGTTTTTCTAGAACTTATGCAAAAGTGAGAGCTTCATATTACTGGCCATGTATGAAATATGATATTAAGAGGTGTGTCGAAGAATGTCTGAAATGTCAACAGGTTAAGGCCAAATTTAAAAGGAGTCGTGGCATGTTACAACCATTAGATGTGCCTGATCAAAAATGGGAATCCATCTCTATGGATTTCATAACAAAGTTGCCTGTGACCAGAAGTGGGCATGATACCATCTTTGTTGTCGTGGACCGTCTTACAAAGATGGAACATTTTCTTCCCATGAGGAAAACTGATACAGCTTTGCATGTTGCTAAACTTTTCATAAAAGAAATTTTTAGGTCACATGGTATACCGAAAAGTATAATTTCTGATAGGGATGCAAGGTTCACATCTAATTTTTGGAAAGCAACATTTCAATCCATAGGAACACAATTACGCATGAGTACTGCATTTCATCCTCAAATGGATGGTGAGACCAAGAGGGTTAGCACGGTGCTTGAGGATATGTTACGCATGTATGTGAATGTTAAGCAAAACAATTGGAATGAATATTTGCCCTTGGTTGAGTATGCATATAGTACTGCATGGCATTCCTCTATTAAGATGACACCTTTTGGAAGCAATGTATGGTTATAATTGCTTGCTGCCGCATTCACTTTTTAATTCACAGAATCAGGTTGAAATATCCAAACAGATGCTTGAAAACATGGATTTGGAGCTAAATAAGGTAAGGAAAAACATGAAAGATGCATAGAAACGTCAATAATTATATCATGATCTCAAAAAGAGGCCCTTGGAATTTAGAACAAATGATCTGGTTTTTTTGAAAGTGAGTCCTTCTAAATCAAATCTGGTTTTAGGCAAAGATCATTGATTGTCTCCTCGTTATGCTGGTCCTTTCAAAATCTTAAAGAAAATTGGTTTTGTTGCATATTTACTTGACCTACCTAATACTTTCAAAATTCATCCAATCTTCCATGTTGGATTACTTAAAAAGTATGTTCCTAATGCTGATCATGTTTTGCAGGAAAAATCTAAGTTGAAGGAAGATGCCACTTTTGAACTTGAACCAGAAGTTATATTGGATAGGAGAGTTAGACATCTTAGGAATCGTGAAATAGTGGAAATTTTAGTAAAGTGGTTTGCATATCCTATTGAAGATTCAACATGGGTTGGTTTAGATGAGTTTATGGAACATTATCCTTCTTTCCAACTCTGAGGACAAAGTTCTCTAAAGAGGGGGAGAATTGTAAGATGCCACATTGATTTTCCACCTCGAAAAAAAAAAAGATGTGTAGGCAATAATGAAATTTTATGTTTAGGATATTTTGATCATGTCTGCAAAATTTTGTAGCAATAAATTTTTACATTCTCTCTCTAGAAAGTTGTCGCATAAAATTTGTATGTTAATTTCGAGCATGAAGATGAAGGAATCTGAAAAAGTGTTGTATGAGAGAAAGGTAGAGTATTCTTAGTAGAAAAACTTTACCTGATTGAATTTTTTGTAGTTCCTATGTTTTATGTCTCATTTGGTTCCATGAAGATAGGTTAATGCAGAGATTTTTCATGTTTTCTCATCTCTCTCTAGAATTTTTGATTTTGGAGGGCCCAAAAGTGATATCTGGAAGAAGATTTGGACCTGAGGTGTCTCTAACATTATTGTACAGAATTAAGAACTGAATATTTTGGCCTCTCACAAGCTCAAGTTGATTCCTCACTGTTTTTGAGTTAGAGGGTTTTGCAAAAGTGCCGTTTTCCAACACTTTAAAAAAAAAAAAAGAATCCTTCATTCATTCATCTTATTCATGTTCACGGATTTAGAAAACGCACATGGGTATATGGGTTATTTTTGGGTGATTGACGTGTGTATGAGTGCGTTGCAGGGATTACCTCTATTTTTGTAGGTACGATTCTTGATGGTGGACATGAAAAGTAGATGCATGGGTGGTCCGGAAGTCTTGCATGAGACATGCGAAAAGACGCTATCTTGGAGCATGCAGATTCTAAAAGTGCGGGTCTAGGAAGGCATGATTGTTCGTGCGCTTGCGAAAGGCGGAGATCCCAAAAAGACGAAGACAGAGAGATAGAAAAGGATGATGATCGTACAGTCATTACGATCGTTTTTCAGCTTCTAGAATTGCGATTGAGATTGAGATTGAGATTGAGATTGAGATTGTGATTGTGATTGAGATTGGGATTGAGATTGTGATTGTGATTGAGATTGGGATTGAGATCAGCTCGGGGGTGGTCAGGTGGATGAGCCTTCACATTGAAGCAATCTGATAGATTTTGTAACGCACATCAGAACTACTTGTAAATCTGCCTAGATAATAAAATTCTCTCTCTTCTTGTTCTGCGTATACTCTTTTTGCCTTCTTTATATTCTTGTGGTGTCGAAACCCATTATTCTGTGTGAGATTGTGACTCAAGTTAAGGAGACTTGTTACAAGTGGTAACAGAGCAGAGTTGGATTCCGGGACAAGATGCAGGCTTTGAAGAAGAAGATAGAAGAACAAGAGGAGCTTATCCGTAGATTGAATGCAGAATTACATAAAGAAAGATCCAACAAACAAAAAGAGGCTACTGCAAATGCTTTCATGGACCTCAATGCTGAAGGTGGTAATGGTGCAGGCACATCAAACGCACGTAGAGCTAGACGACAACGTGAACCTGAAGAGGACGATGATGCAGGTGAATCGGCACTCAAGCAAGTGTTCAAAAGAGCAAAATTAAATGAATTTGATGGTGAGAAGAAAACTAGAGAGAATCTTGAAGCATGGATTGAGGAACCTGAAGATTTCTTTTATCTGCGCGTATTTAGTGAGGAATGAAAAGCAAAGGTGGCAATTCTGCATCTGCGAGGAGTCGCAAAACTGTGGTGGAAATCTTATATACAGAGAAGAACACGTGAAGGTCCGATCCAGGATGATAGATATAACTTGTCTGTTGAAGAATATAAGAAGAAATTTCTGTGTTTACATAAGTATGCACTAGAAGTTTTTGGAGATGTGCTCAAAAGCAAGTTTATTGAGGGTTTGCGGGAAGAGCTTCGCTATCAAGTAAAGGGGCCCGGATGTGTAGATTTTCTTGATGCGGTTGCAAAAGCAGAAAACTTTGAGAAGATGGAGAAGTTTACCACGAAAAAGGCATTCAAATCAAGGTTTATCTCAACAGGACATCGACCCCCAAGACCTATTTCAATAAATCAAAATGGATAGAGATCGACTAACTCTATTAACGGTCAAGGAGGAAGACCAAAGCCGAAGCAAACAGATACACCTAAGAAGCAAGGAGTTATGCACTGGCAACGTGATTCTGATTTCCTAGAGCGGGCTAAGAGGCTAGGACTTTGTTTTCGATGTGGAGAACAAGGACATCACACTTTTGAATGTCCAAACAAGGCCATCAACCGTTCTATGCAAGCGAAGATAGCTCATCTACAAGAAGAAAACATGACAATTGAGGAAGCAGATGATCAAGAGAAGTGTTCTAGCCCTAGACTTCAATGCATGAAAACTTCTTCTCATTCAAGGCCATCAGTGATTATGATTATGGGGGACATATCCTCACGTAAGGTTAGTTTCTTGATTGACTCAGGTAGTACATATTGTTTCCTTTCACTTAAGATGGCAGAAGCTTTAGGGTTGCATATTGAGATGCAGACTAAAAGACCTGTACATATGGATAATGGTAGGATACACTATACTCGAGGCTGTATTGAGAATCTTGATTTTATGTTAGGAGAACATAAGTTTTTGGGTACCTTCTATGTAATTGAAATGAGAGAATGTGATGTAATCATCGGAATGGATTGGTTAGTTCATAACAATGTCGTGATTGATTGTGAAAGCGGGATCCTTTCTTTGAAAATAGAAGGGAAGGAACATCGTCTTGCAGGCAAATGTAATTCAAGTTTTTCTCCTATTTCTGCAATAAAGTTGATTAGGGGTATTGGACAGGGTTGTGAGACATATTTGGTTTATGTGCATGACCTTCAGGAGAAGAAGAAAGAAGAGGAAATACCGGAATATGTTAAAAACCTTTTAGATGAGTACACAGATGTATTTCCTGATGATCTACCGGGCATGCCTCCTCCTAGGAAAATTGACCATGCTATAGACCTTTATCCAGGAAGTGAGCCTTATTCTAGAGCACCTTATAGGTTCAATATTGATGAATTGAAAGAGTTGAAGCTCCAATTGGATGATCTATTGAAGAAGGAGTTGATAAGACCTAGTGTTTCACCTTGGGGAGCACCTATTTTGTTTCAGAAAAAGAAAGATGGTTCATATAGACTTTGTATTGACTATAGGGGATTGAACAAGAAAACCATTAAGAACAAGTATCCACTTCCACACATAGATGAACTGCTGAGTCAATTGAGTGGTGCCACAATATTCACTAAAATTGACTTAAGATCGGGATATCATCAAATTAGAGTAAATTCTGAGGACATACCCAAAACCGCTTTTAGAACACGATATGGTCATTACGAGTTCACAGTTTTGCCTTTTGGATTAACAAATGCTCCTGCAACATTTATGTGTTTGATGAATAATTTGTTTCATGAATATCTCGATGAATTTATATTAGTTTTTTTTTGACGATATTTTTGTGTATTCTAAGGATGATGATGAACATGCATTGCATCTCAGGAAGACTTTACAAAAACTAAGAGAGCATAAACTATATGGTAAGATGAGTAAATGTTTTTTTGCAAAAGGGGAAGTGACTTATTTGCGGAGAGTTGTTTCTAAGGAAGGGATTCATATAGATCCTGAGAAAGTTAAAAGCATAGTTGACTGGCCTACACCCAAATGTGTGAGGGATGTGAGAAGCTTCCTTGGTTTGGCACAATATGAGGGGGCACCCATTAGGGAGTTTTCTCGAATTGCAAATCCTCTTACAGAATTGACAAAGAAAAATAGAGAGTTCACATGGAACGATGAGTGTCAAAAGGCGTTTGACGAATTAAAACAGAAAGTTATCGAAAATTGTGTGCTAAAGATACCTAAGTTAGGGAAGCCTTTTATTGTTGCATGTGATGCTAGTGGAAGCCAAATCGGATGCGTTCTTTCACAAGAAGGGTGGGTAGTGGCTTATGAGTCAAGGAAATTAAGGAAACATGAATTAAATTGTACAACACATGACTTAGAAATGCTTGCAGTTGTTCATGCACTTAAACATTGGAGACACTTATTGCTAGGAGTAAAGTTTGAATTAAGAACAGATCATCAGCACCTTAAATACATATTTATTCAACCTTTACTTAACAATAGACAAAAAGGATGCATCCAATTGCTAAGTGAATATGTTTTTGATATTAAATACTTAGCAGGAAAAGAAAACAAGGTGGCTGATGCTTTGAGTGGTAAACCCCTATGCAGTACAATTTCTATTTTATCCTCTGATTTTGATATTGGAAAAGAATTAAAAGAAGATTTATTTTATGCAGCAATCTTGGAATTTTTGGGTATGAATCCGGGTGCTATGTTTCAGGGAAAATTTCATTTGAGAAATAATGATTTGTATTGTAATTCTCGTTTATGTATTTCTTCAGAATCTGTTTTGAAAGAAAAGATCCTGCATGACTGTCATGATGCACCTTTCTCTGCACACCCTGGTTTTTCTAGAACTTATGCAAAAGTGAAAGCTTCATATTACTGGCCACGTATGAAATATGATATTAAGAGGTATGTCGAAGAATGTCTGAAATGTCAACAGGTTAAGGCCGAATTTAAAAGGAGTCCTGGCATGTTACAACCATTAGATGTGCCTGATCAAAAATGGGAATCCATCTCTATGGATTTCATAACAAAGTTGCCTGTGACCAGAAGTGGGCATGATACCATCTTTGTTGTCGTGGACCGTCTTACAAAGATGGCACATTTTCTTCCCATGAGGAAAATTGATACAGCTTTGCATGTTGCATATTTACTTGACCTACCTAATACTTTGAAAATTCATCCAGTCTTCCATGTTGGATTACTTAAAAAGTATGTTCCTAATGCTGATCATGTATTGCAGGAAAAATCGAAGTTGAAGGAAGATGCCACTTTTGAACTTGAACCAGAAGTTATATTGGATAGGAGAGTTAGACATCTTAGGAATCGTGAAATAGTGGAAATTTTAGTAAAGTGGTTTGCATATCCTATTGAAGATTCAACATGGGTTGGTTTAGATGAGTTTATGGAACATTATCCTTCTTTCCAACTCTGAGGACAGAGTTCTTCAAAGAGGGGGAGAATTGTAAGATGCCACGTTGATTTTCCACCTGGAAAAAAAAAAGATGTGTAGGTAATAATGAAATTTTACGTTTAGGATATTTTGATCATGTCTGCAAAATTTTGTAGCAATAAGTTTTTACATTCTCTCTCTAGAAAGTTGTCGCATGAAATTTGTATGTTATTTTCGAGCATGAAGATGAAGGAATCTGAAAAAGTGTTGTATGAGAGAAAGGTAGAGTATTCTTAGTAGAAGAACTTTACCTGATTGAATTTTTTGTAGTTCCTATGTGTTATGTCTCATTTAGTTCCATGAAGATAGGTTAATGAAAAGATTTTTCATGTTTTTTCATCTCTCTCTAGAATTTTTGATTTGCAGGGCCCAAAAGTGATATCTGGAAGCAGATTTGGACCTGAGGCGTCTCTAACATTATTGTACAGATTTAAGAACTGAATATTTTTGTCTCTCGCAAGCTCAAGCTGATTCCTCACTGTTTTTTAGTTACAGGGTTTTGCAAAGTGCCGTTTTCCAACACTTCAAAAAAAAAAAGAACCCTTCATTCATTCATCTTATTCATGTTCGCGGATTTAGAAAACGCACATGGGTATATGGGTTATTTCTGGGTGATTGACATGTGTGTGAGTGCGTTGCAGGGATTACCTCTATTTTTGCAGGTACGATTCTTGATGGTGGACATGAAAAGTAGATGCATGGGTGGTCCGGAAGTCTTGCATGAGACATGCGAAAAGACGCTATCTTGGAGCATGCAGATTCTAAAAGTGCGGGTCTAGGAAGGCGTGATTGGTCGTGCGCTGGCGAAAGGTGGAGATCCCAAAAAGACGAAGACGGAGAGATAGAAAAGGATGATGGTCATACAGTCATTACGATTGTTTTTCGGCTTCTAGAATTGCGATTGAGATTGAGATTAAGATTGAGATTGAGATTATGATTATGATTGAGATTGGGATTGAGATTGTGATTGTGATTGAGATTGGGATTGAGATCAGCTCGGGGGTGGTCGGGTGGATGAGCCTTCACATTGAATCAATCTGATAGATTTTGTAACGTAGATCAGAACTACTTGTAAATCTACATAGATAATAAAATTCTCTCTCTTCTTGTTCTGCGTATACTCTGTTTGCCTTCTTTATATCTTGTGGTGTCGAAACCCATTATTCTGTGTGAGATTGTGACTCAAGTTTAGGAGACTTGTTACAAGTGGTATCAGAGCAGAGTTGGATTCCGGGACAAGATGCAGGCTTTGAAGAAGAAGATAGAAGAACAAGAGGAGCTTATCCGTAGATTGAATGCAAAATTACATAAAGAAAGATCCAACAAACAAAAAGAGGCTACTGCAAATACTTTCATGGACCTCAATGCTGAAGGTGGTAATGGTGCGGGCACATCAAACGCACGTAGAGCTAGACGGCAACGTGAACCGGAAGAGGACGATGATGCAGGTGAATCTGCACTCAAGCAAGTGTTCAAAAGAGCAAAATTAAATGAATTTGATGGTCAGAAGAAAACTGGAGAGGATCTTGAAGCATGGATTGAGGAACTTGAAGATTTCTTTGACCTGCACGTATTTAGTGAGGAATCAAAAGCAAAGGTGGCAATTCTACATCTACGAGGAGTCGCAAAATTGTGGTGGAAATCTTATATACAGACAAGAACACGTGAAGGTCCGATCCTCAAGAAAGAATTTTGAGAGCAAGCAGAGAATCGTTTTTGTTCTCCACATTATTGGACGGAAAAGAAAATGGAATTCTACTCTTTCAAGCAGCATGAGGATGATAGATATAACTTGTCTGTTGAAGAATATAAGGAGAAATTTTTGCGTTTACATAAGTATGCACTAGAAGTTTCTGGAGATGCGCTGAAAAGCAAGTTTATTGAGGATTTGCGGGAAGAGCTTCGCTATCAAGTAAAGGGGTCCGGATGTGTAGATTTTCTTGATGTCGTTGCAAAAGCAGAAAACTTTGAGAAGATGGAGAAGTTGACCATGAAAAAGGCATTCAAATCAAGGTTTATCTGAACAGGACATCGACCCCCAAGACCTATTTCAATAAATCAAAATGGACAGAGATCGACTAACTCTATTAATGGTCAAGGAGGAAGACCAAAGCCGAAGCAAACGGATACACCTAAGAAGCAAGAAGTTATGCACTTGCAACGTGATTCTGATTTCCTTGAGCCGGCTAAGAGGCTGGGACTTTGTTTTCGATGTGGAGAACAAGGACATCGCACTTTTGAATGTCCAAACAAGGCCATCAACCATTCAATGCAAGCGAAGATAGCTCATCTACAAGAAGAAAACATGACAATTGAGGAAGCAGATGATCAAGGTAACTGTTCTAGCCCTAGACTTCAATGCATGAAAACTTCTTCTCATTCAAGGGCATCGGTGATTAGGATTATGGGGGACATATCCTCACGTAAGGTTAGTTTCCTGATTGATTCGGGTAGTACAAATTGTTTCCTTTCACTTAAGATGGCAGAAGCTTTAGGGTTGCATATTGAGATGCAGACTAAAAGACCTGTACAGATGGCTAATGGTAGGATACACTATACTCGAGGCTATATTGAGAATCTTGATTTTATGTTAGGAGAACATAAGTTTTTGGGTACCTTCCATGTAATTGAAATGAGAGAATATGATGTAATCATCGGAATGGACTAGTTAGTTCATAACAGTGTCGTGATTGATTGTGAAAGCGGCATCCTTACTTTGAAAATAGAAGGGAAGGAACATCGTCTTGCAGGCAAGTGTAATTCAAGTTTTTCTCCTATTTCTGCAATAAAGCTGATTAGGGGTATTGGACAGGGTTGTGAGAAATATTTGGTTTATGTGCATGACCTTCAGGAGAAGAAGAAAGAAGAGGAAATACCGGAATATGTTAAAAAACCTTTAGATGAGTGCATAGATGTATTTTCTGATGACCTACCGGGCATGCCTCCTCCTAGGAAAATTGAGCATGCTATAGACCTTTATCCAGGAAGTGAGCCTTATTCTAGAGCACCTTATAGGTTCAATATTGATGAATTTAAAGATTTGAAGCTCCAATTGGATGATCTATTGAAGAAGGAGTTTATAAGACCTAGTGTTTCACCTTGGGGAGCACCTGTTTTGTTTCAGAAAAAGAAAGATGGTTCATACAGACTTTGTATTGACTATAGGGGATTGAACAAGAAAACCATTAAGAACAAGTATCCACTGCCACACATAGATGAACTGCTGAGTCAATGGAGTGGTGCCACAGTATTCACTAAAATTGACTTAAGATCGGGATATCATCAAATTAGAGTAAAGTCTGAGGACATACCCAAAACCGCTTTTAGAACACGATATGGCCATTACCAGTTCACAGTTTTGCCTTTTGGATTAACAAATGCTCCTGCAACATTTATATGTTTGATGAATAATGTGTTTCATGAATATCTCGATGAATTTATATTAGTTTATCGTCCTTGACGATAGTTTTGTGTATTCTAAGGATGATGATGAACATGCATTGCATCTCAGGAAGACTTTACAAAAACTAAGAGAGCATAAACTATATGGTAAGATGAGTAAATGTTTATTTGCAAAAGGGGAAGTGACTTATTTGGGGAGAGTTGTTTCTAAGGAAGGGATTCATATAGATCCTAAGAAAGTTAAAAGCATAGTTGACAGGCCTACACCCAAATGTGTGAGGGATGTGAGAAGCTTCCTTGGTTTGGCACAATATGAGAGGGAACACATTAGGGAGTTTTCTCGAATTGAAAATCCTCTTACGGAATTGACAAAGAAAAATAGAGAGTTCACATGGAATGATGAGTGTCAAAAGGCATTTGACGAATTAAAACAGAAAGTTATCGAAAATTGTGTGCTAAAGATACCTGAGTTAGGGAAGCCTTTTATTGTTGCATGTGATGCTAGTGGAAGCCAAATCGGATGCGTTCTTTCACAAGAAGGGAGGGTAGTGGCTTATGAGTCAAGGAAATTAAGGAAGCATGAATTAAATTATACAACACATGACTTAGAAATGCTTGCAGTTGTTCATGCACTTAAACATTGGAGACACTTATTGCTAGGAGTAAAGTTTAAATTAAGAACAGATCATCAGAGCCTTAAATACATATTTACTCAACCTTTACTTAACAATAGAAAAAAATGATGGATCCAATTGCTAAGTGAATAGGATTTTGATATTAAATACTTAGCAGGAAAAGAAAACAAGGTGGCCGATGCTTTGAGTCGTAAACCCCTATGCAGTTCAATTTCTATTTTATCCTTTGATTTTGATATTGGAAAAGAATTAAAAGAAGATTTATTTTATGCAGCAATCTTGGAATTTTTGGGTATGAATCCAGGTTCTCTATTTCAGGGAAAATTTCATTTGAGAAATAATGATTTGTATTGTAATTCTCGTTTATGTATTTCTTCAGAATCTGTTTTGAAAGAAAAGATCCTGCATGACTGTCATGATGCACCTTTCTCTGCACACCGTGGTTTTTTTTAGAACTTATGCAAAAGTAAAAGCTTTATAATACTGGCCACGTATGAAATATGATATTAAGAGGTATGTCGAAGAATGTCTAAAATGTCAACAGGTTAAGGCCGAATTTAAAAGGAGTCTTGGCATGTTACAACCATTAGATGTGCCTGATAAAAAATGGGAATCCATCTCTATGGATTTCATAAAAAAATTGCCTGTGACCAGAAGTGGGCATGATACCATCTTCGTTGTCGTGGACGGTCTTACAAAGATGGCACATTTTCCTCCCATGAGGAAAACTGATACAGCTTTGCATGTTGCTAAACTTTTCATAAAAGAAATTTTTAGGTTACATGGTATACCCAAAAGTATAATTTCTGATAGGGATGCAAGGTTCACATCTAATTTTTGGAAAGCAACATTTCAATCCATAGGAACAAAATTACGCATGAGTACTGCATTTCATCCTCAAACCGATGGTGAGACTGAGAGGGTTAACAGGGTGCTTGAGGATATGTTACGCATGTATGTGAATGATAAGCAAAACAGTTGGACTAAATATTTGCCCTTGGTTGAGTATGCATATAATAGTGCATGGAATTCCTCTATTAAGATGACACCTTTTGAATCAATGTATGGTTATAATTGCTTGCTGCCGCATTCACTTTTTAATTCATAGAATCAGGTTGAAATATCCAAACAGATGCTTGAAAACATGGATTTGGAGCTAAATAAGGTAATGAAAAACATGAAAGATGCACAGAAACGTCAGAAATTATATCATGATCTCAAAAATAGGCCCTTGGAATTTAGAACAAATGATCTGGTTTTTTTGAAAGTGAGTCCTTCTTAATCAAATCTGGTTTTAGGCAAAGATCGTCAATTGTCTCCTCGTTATGCTGGTCCTTTCAAAATCTTAAAGAAAATTGGTTCTGTTGCATATTTACTTGACCTACCTAATTCTTTGAAAATTCATCTAGTCTTCCATGTTGGATTACTTAAAAAGTATGTTCCTAATGCTAATCATGTTTTGCAGGACAAATCTAAGTTGAAGAAGGATGCCACTTTTGAACTTGAACCAGAAGTTATATTGGATAGGAGAGTTAGACATCTTAGGAATCGTGAAATAGTGGAAATTTTAGTAAAGTGGCTTGCATATCCTATTGAAGATTCAACATGGGTTCGTTTAGATGAGTTTATGGAACATTATCCTTCTTTCCAACTCTGAGGACAGAGTTCTTTAAAGGGGGAGAATTGTAAGATGCCACGTTGATTTTTCACCTAGAAAAAAAAAAGATGTGTAGGTAATAATGAAATTTTATGTTTAGGATATTTTGATCATGTCTGCAAAATTTTGTAGCAATAAGTTTTTACATTCTCTCTCTAGAAAGTTGTCGCATAAAATTTGTATGTTAATTTCGAGCATGAAGATGAAGGAATCTGAAAAAGTGTTGTATGAGAGAAAGGTAGAGTATTCTTAGTAGAAAAACTTTACCTGATTGAATTTTTTATAGTTCCTATGTTTTATGTCTCATTTGGTTCCATGAAGATAGGTTAATGAAGAGATTTTTCATGTTTTTTCATCTCTCTCTGAAATTTTCGATTTTGCAGGGCCCAAAAGTGATATCGGGAAGCAGATTTGGACCTGAGGAGTCTCTAACATTATTGTACAGATTTGAAAACTGAATATTTTTGTCGCTCACAAGCTCAAGCTGATTCCTCACTGTTTTTGAGTTATAGGGTTTTGAAAAGTGCGGTTTTTCAACACTTAAAAAAAAACAAAAAAAAGAAGCCTTCATTCATTCATCTTCTTCATGTTTGCGGATTTAGAAAACGCACATGGGTATATGGGTTATTTTTGGTTGATTGAGGTGTGTTAGTGCGTTGCAGGGATTACCTCTATTTTTGCAAGTACGATTCTTGATGGTGGACATGAAAAGTAGATGCATGGGTGGTCCGGAAGTCTTGCATGAGACATGCAAAAAGACGCTATCCTGGAGCATGTAGATTCTAAAAGTGCGGGTCTAGGAAGGCGTGATTGGTCGTGCGCTGGCGAAAGATGGAGATCCCAAAAAGACGAAGACGGAGAGATAGAAAAGGATGATGGTCGTACAGTCATTACGATCGTTTTTCGGCTTTTGGAATTGCGATTGAGATTGAGATTGAGATTGAGATTGAGATTGTGATTGTGATTGAGATTGGGATTGAGATTGTGATTGTGATTGAGATTGGGATTGAGATCAGCTCGGGGGTGGTCGGGTGGATGAGGCTTCACATTGAAGCAATCTGATAGATTTTGTAACGTAGATCAGAACTACTTGTAAATCTGCACAGACAATAAAATTCTCTCTCTTCTTGTTCTACGTATACTCTGTTTGCCTTCTTTATATCTTGTGGTGTCGAAACCCATTATTCTGTGTGATATTGTGACTCAAGTTTAGGAGACTTGTTACAGTTCATGAGAGCGTGAAAGCGTGAAAGGGTGGACATCGATAATCCGACTTTAGGGTGGACATCAATAAATTCAATTTATAATTTAGTTTGTAAATAAATCTCGTAGAAGGTTCTATTGTTAGAAACAGTTAGAAAAATAGTGGTTAGAATAAGGGTCATTGTAGACCACAATTTCTGATATTAAAAGCAAAGGCTTTATATGAAAGTCACCAACTTTTATTTTCATGCATGCTTTTCGAAGCCGCTCTCATGTAAGCACTCTTTTCGACTTAATAAAATTTTCCTATAAATACATGCACTTTGTGGACTGTCAAAACAAAGTACATGGGCGGAGATTGAACCCAATACTGCGTTCGGTCTCGTCTCTTGGCGTCTCTATTTTTCTATGTGTTTTCTGCGTTTGCAGCCTCTGTGTGTGTGTGAGCAAGATCTTGATAACATTTTGTTTCTATATAAGGCCATGGACCCTACCCATATCACCCCTACTCGAGGTACCGATTGAGCAACAGTTGGAGCTTTTGCAATGCAAACTCCAACATGCTCAAAATGAGATGAAAGAACGTGATGCTACACTCCAACAAATACAGAGTGATAAAAATAACCTAGTTAGGGTGTTGAAGGCCATTATCATTGCTCAAGAACAAGGCACACACTCCAAGATTGGTGCAAAAAAATTTTAATTCGTGATTTGATGGGCGAAAGGATGGCCAATTTTCCCTTTCATGGCTATCCCAATTTGATGATTTTTATTTTGATGAATCATATTATGAAATTGAGAAAGTGAAATTTGTTACTAATTATTTGGTGGGTAAGGCCCAATTATGGTGGCATGTTTTGCGGCATAGCACCGATCGCCCCACCACATGGATCGCATTTCAAGAAAAGATCAAGGAATCCTTCCTTCCTTCTCAGTTCCACTTACATGCTTGTTGATCATGGATAACTTTTGGATGGAAAGATGGAGATATTGTGTCTACCTACACTCAGCATATTTGGCAATGATTACTACTTATTTGTTTTCTTGAAATGATCCCTGAACATACTTTGCAACGGAAGTATGAAGATGATTTGGAGATGGGAATCCAAGCCTGTTGTCAGGATCTTGCTCACGTGCATACAGAGATTACAGACGCAGAAAAACACACAAAAAATAGAGGCAACAAGAGACGAGACCGAACGCAAGATTGGGTGCAATCTCCCCCCATGCACTCTGTTTCGACAGTCCACAGAGTGCATGTATTTATAGGACTTTTGATTATGTCGGAAAGAGTGGTTACAAGAGGGCAGCTTCGAAAAGCAGGCGTGAAACTAAAAGTTGATAAATTTTACAGAAAGCCATTGCTTTCAATAACAAAAACTGCGGTCTTCAATGACCCTTATTCTAACCATTACTTTTCTAACAATAGAACCTTCTACGCGGGTTTATTTACAAGCTAAATAATAATTCGGAAATTATTGATGTTCGCCGTTTCACGCCTTGCACGCTCCTCACGAACCTTCAACTGCTATATCAAAAACATATGAATACATTAATAATATAATACTTTAACAATGCATTGTTCCATAATATACAACATGCCTCTCAGTTGACAAGCAACTGACCTCAGTTGATAGAATAAGTTAATACTCTAACAATAACAATGCAGTGTTCAACATATTCCATGTTACTGTTACAATCCAACAATGCATTGGCTAACATATTCCATGTTACAATCCAACAATGCATTGGCTATTCCATATTTCAATCCAACAATGCATTGGCTAACATATTCCATGTTACAATCCAACAATGCATTGTTCAACATATTCCATAAGGTATAACATGCCCCTCAGTTGAACAAGCAACTAACCTCAAGTGATAAAATAATAAACATGGATGGCCAGTCACATGTTTCATCACTGAATAAAGAAAATAGGCATGTGCCATGTAAAAATACATGCATGGAAATGTTCATGGAGCTGGTACATTAATGTGTTTGTGTATGATATGCAGAAATTAAGTGGTCATAATGAGGTGTTAATTGTGTTTTATGTATCCATTGACATTCTTCAATAGAGTGATTTTTGTACTTAACCAAATATCGATGATATTGAGTACCTGTGCGTGTAGTAGTGACATCATGATCAATGATTTTTTCAGGAACTAAGATTTCAGATTGTTCTTCAATTAAAGGAGGGTCATCAAGAAGTGGAGCAAGTGGTAAAGTTCCTTTAAAGGGTTTAAGTAAACTAATATGAAAAGAATTATGTATAGTCCAATGGGATGGAATATCTAATTGAAATGAATTATCATTAATTTTTTCTATAATGCGAAACGGTCCATAATAGCATGGTGCAAGTTTAATTTTAGGATGCTGCAAAATACTTTTGAGACGTCTTTTAATGATACGCAACCATACAAAATCATTTTCCTTGAATTCTTTGGCTAATCGTTTAGTATTGATAGTACGTGTATATCGCTCTTGACTTTTCCTAATGTGCTTGTGAACATCATGAAGTATAGAAACGTGATCTTGAGCAATAGAATCAGCCATCGGAATGTCGGTTTGGGTGAGGGACATGGGAGTGGGAAGCTTTTTATCAAAAACTATTTCAAAAGGTGCACGACCAGTAGTGGTGTGTGAAGTGTTATTGTAAGCAAATTGAAGTAATGGCAACTTTTCATCCCAGTTATTAGGATTATCTAATGAATAACAACGCAATAAATCAAGAATAGTACTATTTGTAGCCTCACTCTGTCCATTACTTTCAGGATGAAATGCAGAGCTAAGATCTATTTTAGAACCAAAATGTTGAAATAAGGCAACCCAAAAATGATTACAAAACCTAACATCACGATCAGATAACATTACTTTAGGAAATCCATGATGTGAAAAAATGCATTTAATGAATAATTTTGCAGCTTGAGGTGCAGTCAAAGTTTTTCTACATGGAATGAAATATGCATATTTACTAAACCTATCAACTATTGTCCAAATCATATCATTATGTGATGAAGTGATAGGAAGACCTGTGATAAAATCCATAGAGATTTGCTCCCATGGTTCATTTGGAATAGGAAGTGGCATTAATAATCCAAATGGTTTACCATGATGACGTTTGATACGCTGACATACAATGCACTGAGAAACATAATGTGCAATGTCTTTTTCCATGTGTGGCCAAAAGAAGAAATCTTTGCAAGCAGAAATAGTGCTCTGTATGCCTCTATGACCCATGTAAGATGGTTCATGCATTTCTTTAATGACAAAATCTTTAAAAGCTTGGGTTATGCACAATCTATGTTGAAAATAGAGAAAACCGTTATGAAATGTATAATGTTCAGCAGATAAAGATGCAGCATTATTGAAGTCATTCCATGCACGTGAAAAATACAAATCAGATGCATAAGTGGAAACCATTTCTTGAAAAGAATGAATTTGGATGGCAGAAATATTATTCAAAACAACGGAACTCAAAGGAAAACAGCTAAGAGCATCAGCTACGACATTAGATTTACCTGGCTGATATTGTATCATGGGTTGGAAATTTTGAATGAATGATGCCCACTTAAGATGCCTATCAGAGATTAAGGGCTGACTTAATAAATGCTTAATAGCCTGTTGATCGGTTTTGATTAATACTTCAGAGCCCATAAGATAGTGTTTCCAAATTCGCAAAGCATGCACAACTGCTAACAGTTCTTTATCATACGTACTATAATTCTGTTCTGAGGGCTTAAGCTTTCTACTCTCAAATGCAATGGGATGGTCTTTTTGCATTAAAACAGCACCTATTCCTAAACCGCTAGCATCAGTAACAACATGAAAGGGTTGTGAAAAATCAGGTAATTGTAAAACAGGTGCATGTGAAAGTGCATGTTTAAGTTTGTCAAAGGACTATTGTTGGGGAAGTCACCATGCAAATTTTATTTTCTTTTTCAACAACAAAGTAAGAGGCAATGCTAAATAAGAAACATTTCGAACAAACTTCCTATAGAAACTAGCCAACCCAAGAAAAGAACGAACATCATTGACTGATTCTGGTGTAGGCCATTCTATGATAACTCTAATCTTTTTCGGATCCACATGCACACCTTCACTTGAAATAATATGTCCTAAATATTCTAGCTTACGCTGAAAGAAATTTGTCTTTTCAGGATTAGCATAAAGTGTGTTCTCTCGTAACAAATGAAAAACTGTTTCAAGATGCTTTTCATGTTCACTATCATTCTTACTGTAAACAAGTATGTCATCAAAGAATACAAGAACAAACGCTTGGTAATCAAGAAAAATATTGTTCATCATTCGCGCAAATGTAGCAGGGGCATTAGTAAGTCCAAAGGGCATAACCATAAATTCATAATGGCCATTTTGAGTTCTAAATGCAGTCTTAAAAATATCACTTTGTGTCATACGAATCTGATGGTAACCTGATTTAAGATCAATTTTACTAAAGACACGAGCTCCTCGTAACTTATCTAAGAGATCATGTATTCGAGGAATAGGGTATCTATTCTTGATCGTGATCTTGTTAAGGGCTCTATAATCAATGCACATTCGATAAGTTTTATTCTTCTTCTCTACTAAGAGAACTGGTGCTCCAAATGGCGAAGAACTAAGCCTTATAAGTCCTTTTTGTAGTAGGTCTTTTACTTGATTTTCTATTTCCTTTTGATGTAGTGGGCCATGTCTATAAGGTGCTTTATGAGGAGGAGAACTACCAGGTACTAGGTCTATGCTATGGTCAAAGGATCCTCGAGATGGTGGTAGTTCAGAGGGATATTCAGACATAAAACAATCCTTATAAGTACTCATAAAAGGTTTATATGCATCTGGAAGTGTATGAGTATAATCATTGATGACATTGACAAAAACAATGCATGAGTTGAATCCTTTCCTAAATGCACGTTTTACTTGAGTGTGACTAATCAATGGAAATGGCTAGAAATCATGCCGTTCAGACAAAGTAATGATTTGACCTTTGAAAGCAAACTTAAAGGTATGAGTATGGTAGTCAATACGTGGGTTATAATGGTGACGAAAATGCATACCTAGTATAACATCATAAGATTGCAAAGGTGCAATTAAAAATGTTCGTGAATCAACATAAGGACCTATGCTAATCGTAACATCTTGCACTTCTCGTGTTACATTATAATGACTACCTTGAAATGCAGCTTTCACTTTATACAAAGAAGGAAACATTTGTAATTTAAGTTCTTGTACTAATGAATGTGAAATGAAGTCATGTGAACTACCATGTAGAATTTTAACTAGTTTGTTATTTATTGTACCTTGCATGCAAAGAAGAGAGTGTAGAGAGATATCGTTACCCAAGGTACTTAAGTCCTTCTCCAGTGATTCCTCTGTCCAAACAGGAGGAATTTCTTCATTATAGACCTCCATGTTATGCAATCGAGCTGTAGCCCGTTTCATATGAAGAGGTTGCAATCTGCACCTTATTCTTGTATGTGCAGGTTTACCACAATTCCAGCAAGTGATTCGTGGTGGCTTCTGTTGGGCATTCACTGCTGAAGTTTGAAGGGTAGGTGGTTTGGTTGGTTGGAGAGATGAAGCAACGGGTGGAGTTGAATAATTGGATTGTGGAGGACGAGGAAAACTAGGGTAAGATGGGGCATTAAAATTATGCTTCATAGGAAATGAAGGTTTAACAGGAAATGGTCGTTGACGTGGTTGTTGGAGTCGAAGTGACTTGGTTATGGACTGGAATTCTTTTTCTGCATCATAGGCGAAAGATATAGCCTCGTTGAGGGTTGTAGGTCGTAAGGTGTGAAGCTTAGCTTGGATACCGACCTCCAAGCCATCTTCGTATTTCTGCTGCAAGATATCTTTTGATACATCTTCAAGCATTCGTACAAGTAGTAAATTTTGCCAGAACCGCTCTGTATAGGTAGTAACCGTATCACCCTCCTTCCATGTAAGGGTCGTCCATGCTCATCGAACATGCAAATGGTATTGAGGAGGAAGAAATGAATCCTTCACGTTTTCTTGAAAAGCCTTCCAAGTTGTTGGACGCTCCGTACTGTGCCGCAGGACATTCCACCAGAGTTGTGCTTTACCTACTAAATAGTTAGTGGCAAATTTAACTTTTTCACTTTCAGCATACATTTCATCGGTATAAAAATCATCAAACTACGAGAACCAAGAAAGTACTAAAGGACCATCCTTTCGGCCATCAAATCGTAGAAACTGGTAGTTTCTATTACCAATCTTTGAATGAGTAACATCAGAATGGGAAGACACAATAGCTTTTACTACTCTCGTAAGGTTGTCTTCCTCAGCTTGCATCTTTTGAAGGATTTCATCACGTTGTCCGATCTCGTTCTGAGCTCCTTGAAGCTCATGCCACAAGAGCTCTAGTTGTTGTTCAAGTGTTGCCGTAGGTAGAGGTGAATCACTGTAATCCTCCATGGTGCTCTTGGACCCTTGCTCTCAACCTTAGTGTATTGAACCTTCTTGTTTGCAACCTTGGTGTCTCGATCCCGTGTTCTCAACCTTGCTTGGTATCTTGAACACTCAATCAAGTGCCACACAAGTATTTTGAAGGAATTCACACTTCCAAGCTAGCTCATTGGAAAGTTCGTTTCGAGAGCTTTCCAACGGTATATTACACGCCTCAATCCGACCTACTGATTGAGAGATACATTTGATTCTTTGTTGGGTCCTTCCTTGAAATCGCCGCGAGCGCCTTCCACAAGTAAGAGAGAGAGAGAGACTTGAGTACAACTCCAAGAGATGGTGGAGTGGTCAAAGTACTTCCCTTGAAAGTAGGAGGTTGTGGGTTCAAATCCTCCTACCTTAGGGACTCTAAACCTCTCTATTACCACTCAAAAATTAAAATTGCCTCGCGCGTAGCCAACGGTCGCGAAGGGAGCCTTGGGTGCCAATGTTGCCAATGTATTGCCTAAGTTCTTTGCCTTAGTCGACGCCTTAGTCGACACCTTGGAGTAATCCGTAGGTGTAAACGTAGGTTCTGGTTCTGGAACAGAAACAGAAACAGAAACCGAAACCGAAACCGGAACCGAAACCGGAACTGAAACAGAAACCGAAACTGAAACCGAAGACGGAGACGGAGACGGAGATGGAGATGGAGATGGAATCGGAATTCAGAATCGCGAACAGAGAGCAGAACCCTCTGTATTGATGCGTGCAGAGCTCTGATACCACTGTTATCAGGATCTTGCTCACGCGCATACAGAGATTACGGACGCAGAAAAACACACAAAAAATAGAGGCAACAAGAGACGAGACCGAACGCAAGATTGGGTGCAATCTCCCCCCATGCACTCTGTTTCGACAGTCCACAGAGTGCATGTATTTATAGGACTTTTGATTATGTCGAAAAGAGTGGTTACAAGAGGGCGGCTTCGAAAATCAGGCGTGAAACTAAAAGTTGATAACTTTTACAGAAAGCCATTGCTTTCAATAACAGAAACTGCGGTCTTCAATGACCCTTATTCTAACCATTACTTTTCTAACAATAGAACCTTCTACGCGGGTTTATTTACAAGCTAAATAATAATTCGGAAATTATTGATGTTCGCCCTTTCACGCCTTGCACGCTCCTCACGAACCTTCACCTGCTATATCAAAAACATCAAAAACATATTAATACATTAATAATATAATACTTTAACAATGCATTATTCCATAATATACAACAAAGCCAAACTCAACAGACTATGTCCCATGACCCTCTATGAAGCTTCTTATGCACATGATGCTAAAAAGGAGTTTGAGTCCATTACGAGGTCCATTCGTTTACAACAAACACATCAATGACAACCACCAATCAAGCCCAATTTTCCTTTCAAGCACCCTTTCTCTACTTTTTCTTCACTACTTTTCAACATCCACCTACTTTTCAATGCCCATCTACTTTTTAGTGCCCTCCTCAATCAAATTTCTCTCCAATACCCAGACCAAACCCCTTATAAACTACCAAACCTCCAACGCTTCAAACTACCATAATGGATGCTCAATAAAAATGGCCCCGTATCACTTTTTGGCATTCTGGTAAGTTTGATCATACTAAAGCTAAAGGTAGGTTCCGAACTAACGACATGAAGACTGTCGGAGCTCAAGTACACAACATGGAGGTGGTTCATGAAGATACCCGAGCTTATTGGACCGAAGAAGCATTGGAACAAGATCTAAGTACCTTGGGTAATGAGATTTCTATTCATTCTTTACTATGCATGCAAGGTACTATTAATGGTAAAGTTGTTAATGTTTTACATGATGATGAAAATGCTTTCAATAATTTTGCAACATTTATTGAGGATCACTACAATTTTCATAATGGATTCTTGTATTTCCAACACAAGTTATACATCACATAAGGTTTTAAAGAAATTGTTATGAAAGAGATGCATGAAGCACCATATATGGGTCATAGGGGCATACAAAGTACTACTACATGTACTGAGGTCAGTTCCTCGTCAACTGCGAGGCATGTTATCCTTTATGGAATAATGGAATGTTATATGGATTTTAATGTCTTGAGGGTTTTAATGTGACTTGTGTTTTGATTTAGTAGGCAATGGCTTCTTTTAAAAGGAACAAAATAATATTCCCATCCTAAACTGATTGGTTTGTAGATTAATTTCTATTAAGAAGTGAAGTGCATGTGACAAAATTAGGCTATGATCTAAGTTTCTTATTTCATACTCATTTGACACAGAGCCTCTAGACAGATTTACATGGCACTCACATCAAACTTCTTGGTCAATGCATCAATACCATCACTGGGTAGTTGGGGCTTTATGTGCTATGAGGTTGGAGGAAAGCTCACTAAGATGGGTGTTAGAGATTTTGTCATTCATTTTGTTTCTGTGATTTGTGCCAATAAATCCATTTTTGGGGATGCATTGACATTTCTACCTAATGGAACATGGAAAAGGGTAAGATGCACCAAACGTTGATCCATTCAATTAGAGAACGATAACTCTTTTAAGAATGCATTGTTGATGTAAGACATCTTTGTTGTATGCAATTTCCAAGTTTTTACTATTTAATTATTATAACTGTTGTTAGTCAGTAAAACTCAAGATGGTAGCATATTGATTAAAATGACATTGCATGGTAAGCATTCAAACTATAATCATTAAAAAAGTTTCACCATTACTTTGCATGCATATAGCTTGACCTTAACCATTGGTGTGATTCATTCTGCTATAAGAGAATTCTGAGTCGTAGGGATAGTGAGGTGAAGAAAGATATATTTTTAAATCAGCTATGTATAAGACACATAAATAGATGAGATCAAAATAAAGTGAGAGAGTTGATGTGTGTGTACTAGTATGGTAGAGTGAGGAATAGATGTGTGTACTAAATTCTTCATCATCTCTTTCCATATGTTTCACAATGCTTCTCCTCTAATAACAGTCCAAACATTTGTCTCTTTCTATATCTTTCACAATGCTTCTCCTCTGATAACAATCCAAACATTTCATCTTGATTAACTCCAACATTAAATTTCATTTGCACGAAATGTTTGTGGCACTCATGCTACACTTTGCATCCTACAAAACATATGTCTCTAATGTGACATAAACATAAGTGGAGGGCCTGGACAACAACAATTTCATCATTCTAGGAAGGTGAATTATTTCTCTTCGTCTCTTATGTGACTTGAACTTAAGTGGAGAGCCTTGACAACAACAATTTGAAGAAGGTGCACCCTTGTAAAAAAGTACTTCATCTCATTTCTTAAAACTTTATCTCCCTTTATAAACATGCATAAGCACGTATGCATATGCAAGTTTTTCCATGGTTTTGCCTCCACCCGTCGATGAGTTTTGAGGTTTTATGAGGGGTTTGCAGCATAGACATACACAAAAGGTACATGGTTTCACATGGAGGTTAGGACATGGTGTTCCACGTCCATCGATTTATATGTTTCGAGCTTTTCTGAAGGTTTTGTATACTAGAGCTGTGATGGGCGCAGGAATGATTGCTTTAGCCTTCTTCTCGCAGGATTTTCGAGGACTAGCAGCAACTCTTCAGAAATCCTAGAAGAGAGAGTTTGAGCGTGCTTGAATTGTGGCGTTGTAGTGGAAGTATTCTCCTGAAAGAAGTAATGGGCGTCGTTCGTCTTCGCCTTGCGCGATTCGGTCGTAAAAATGCACCCTTCTACCGCATTCACGCTGCTGACAGCAGGTGTCCTCGTGATGGCAAGTTTCTTGAAAGAATTGGGTATAATGGTCCTAGGCCAGGTATTTTTTTATTTTTATTTTTAGTTTTACTTTTTTTTTTTTTGAGAGAGAGAGAGGTCGATCATAATAATTATATCTAGACTAGTCAGAACATACACACGTGATATTTCCTTGCAAATGGAAACATCATTTCGCAAGGTCTGGTAAATCAGAATTTATTAGGATGTATAATCTTCTAATTCAGGTCTCTAATCCTTCATAGTGGACAGTTACAGCGAAGTTTATCAGGTTACATAGTTCTCTCCTTCCACCCTAGTTGATAAATATTTTTCTGATATGGTTGACGATATAGATCCCATCGTTGAGTTATCTTCAACAAAAGATCACCAATTGCTTCTTCGTACCTCCACGGTCCACTTTCAATGCTGCAGGAACTTCAAATCAATCCAATGTCCTTACCACGGTGATGCCGTGATAAAACAAAAAGATCATTGAAATGTTTTAATATTTTATCCGTTTTAGTTCTAAGCCACTGGCTTCCATGTCAAGTCCGAAAATCCTATTTGTGTTTTAGTTACCATCTCCTTAGAGTGCTTCTCATTCCGGTTCGATTCATGCCCTTCTTTTCAAACCGTGTTCCTAAAAAAAAAAAAAAATCATAATATCAACGACCTGACGCCTCAACCAATGCCTTTGAACTTTGTGATTGCACATTGAACTTCCTTATGGTTTGGGCCATAAAAGGAGCACGAAATGTCCCTTTGTTCACACTTAAGTTCCACGTGAACTCTTCTAGCTCCATTATCATTCTATTCAGTTCTCTACCATCATGGCATCAGAGGTCGCATGCACATCTGGTGGATCAGGGTCTAGTGCCAATGTTCCGAGGAGAAGCTATAACTTGCAGGGCAAAAACCATTTTGAGATCTGAAACTTTGATGGAAAAAACTTTGCTCTATGGAAGAATCAGATTAGAGATGTGCTAATTCAAAGGAGGCAATGGAAGCCAGTAAATGGAATTTCAAAGAAGCCTAGTGGCATGGATGAAGATGATTGGGATGAGTTAGATAAAATGGCCACGTCTACCATTTGCTTGTACCTGGCAGATAATGTTTACTTTACAGTATTAGATTGTGAAAGTGTAGAGGAGCTTTGGAAGAAGTTATGCAATACATATGAAAAAGAGATGGCATCAAATAAAGTGTATCTCATGAGAAAATTTTATGACCTTTGTGTGAAGGACACAAATAGTTTTGCTGCTCATCTAAATGAGTTTGATGCTATATTCTCCCAGTTATAGGCTCATAAAATGGATATGGATAATGAAATGAAAGCAGTTTTGTTGTTATGCACCTTGCCATCATCATGGGATACATTTTGCATAGCTACTAGTAATAGTGCACCTGGTGGTAAACTCGTCTATGATGGTATGTGGAGCAGTCTTGAGTGAGGAGATTTGTAGAGAATCTATGGTTGGCACTTAGAGTGGAGATGTATATAATGTTCATGATTCTTACCAAAGAAAGAATCAACAACGTGGCAGGAGCAAGAACAAGGAAAAGAATGGTCAATGGAATAAGAGTAGAAGTAAATCAAGGAAGAGGAATATTGAATTCCATTATTGTCATAAGAAAGGACACATGAAGAAAGACTGTTATGCATTAAAGAATGCTAAATTTAAAGGACAGAATGTTAATGGGCATGTTAGACAATTACCTGCACCATCTACTTGGATTGTGAAGATTGAAGAAATTAATGCTATTTCTGATGATGCTAATGTGTTGAAACTTGATATTACTATGGCAAATGAGGATCATATGGCTGATTCTCTTTCCCACACATGGCTGCTAGATTTTGGTGCTTCTTTCCATGTGACACCACACATAGAATGGTTCTCTAATTATGCAGCAAATCCTCTTGGTACTGTTAGACTTGGTGACTCGTACCCGGTTGATGTTGTGGGGATTAGAGATGTGGTTGTGCAGTTCATTGATGGTTCGAAATTTACTATGCATAATGTACCCCATGTACCTAAGTTATCAGGCACTTTGATGTCAGTTGGTCAACTTGATGACCTTAGTTACAAGGTGGTCTTCTATGCTAAGTCCTTTCATATATCAAAGGGCAATATGGTTATTGCAATAGGAAGCAAAGTTGGCTCACTTTATCCTTTATTTATCCTGTAGACAATCGTAAGTGTACATCAGGATACATTTTTCATTTTGCTGGAGGTGCTATCTCTTGGATATCTTGTGCAGCTTTTTCCACCACAGAAGCATAGTATCTTGCAGCTAATGAGGCATGTAAGGAAGCATTGTGGCTTTCTTGTTTTTCATGTGATATGGAGTTTACCTCAGCATGTACCTCTCTTGCTGAGTGTGATAGTCAGAGTGCCATTGCTTTGGCTAAGAATCCAGTCTATCATGCAAAGACCAAGAACATTGAGGTGAGGTATCACTTCATTAGAGATTGCTTAGCCACTGAGCACATTATTCTTGAGAAGGTTCACACTTGAGATAATGCTGCAGATGCTTTCACTAAAGCTCTACCACAGGATAGCTTTCGACACTGTTGTCACTTGATGGGGGTTACTTTTGATTCATGATCTTACACAATCACTTGTATACTATGTAACATGTCCATCAGGTGGGAGGTATAGTTTGTATACTTGCACTCAGGTATTGTTTATCATTCTTTATTTTTCTCCCATAGTTACTTTGGGCATATTGGCCTTTAGTGGGATATTGTTATTATTGGTGTCCATGTAAAAGGCCAAATGGCCACCGGACACTTCTTTGTATATGTTCTTTAATAAAACATATAGTGGCCTAGTCAATCATATATTCTAAGTTCGACTACATTTGTAACAGCTAAGAAGTCTGTGTTCATGCTCCCAGTGCTCCTTTAGAACACAATAGAGCTCCAAATTATTTGGGAGAGAGTAGGATCGATGGATTATTTCAGTGAATCACTACCAAAGAAAGATTTTATGAGGTACTACTATCTGATCTTTACCAATCAAGTAATATAAAGGATGTACTCGAAACCTTTGTCATCCCCTCCCTGATGTTGGAGTTAGACGTTTACGAAAGCACACAAACAACACAAGGAAGAAGGAGAATCTTGGAGCAAAACACACATACTAAATGTATTACCACTAGAATATAGAAAAATAAGTAACCTTTTAGGGAAATAGGTGTATATACAAGCCGAGGGGAAAAAACCTCCTAAACAGGGGAAAAAGTGCCTCGACAGTCCTAGTGTGTTCACACACATCACTACCTAAATATATCAACAAATCCCCCTTGGGAGTGATGCGGTGAACAAGGAGTTGGCACTCATGTATAAGGAAGTGCCAAACTATGTGGAATCAATCCACAAAAGAAAGTAAGCCCAAAGCTTTGAAGAAAGCTTCAAACTTCTCCCTAGAGAGAGCCTTCGTGAAAAGGTCTACAATGTTTTCTTGTGTGGGCACATATGCCAAGCTGATCTCTCCAGGAGAGAACCTCTCCTTGACATAATGATAATGCACCTCAATGTGCTTAGTGTGAGCATGGAGTACAGGGTTCCTCGCAACTACGAATGTCCTCTGACTATCAATGAAGATGGAGGTGGCAGAAGACTGACCAACACCCAAATCACCCATAAGGCATCTGAGCCACACACACTCACCAATCGCTATGAAAGCTACCCTATACTTAGCCTTATAAGTGGAAGTGGCCAGAATAGGCTGCTTCTTGCTCAACCAAGATATACATGAGCTACCAGGCATGAAGCAAAAGCCACTAGTGGACACCCGAGTGTCATAGAAACTAGCC
>CM035419.1:83035456-83040456 GCA_020310875.1 Ceratopteris richardii | reverse complement strand
ATAAAATGTACATGGAGATGTCCACGAATATCTTCCAATCTTTCATTATGTAATCATCCAAGTTTGGTGCATCTTTGAATTCAAGAGAACCTCCAAAAAGAATCCTGAATAGATTCAATCAAGTTAGAAATCTTGGTGGAGGTGTTGAATCTACCAAAAAAGTGTAGTAGCAGAGCACATGGTGCCCTTAGTCTCTTATGTATTTAGGATTTAAATTAATGTAAATATTTATTCCACTGCACTTAAAACTGAGCTTTGGTAGCAAAGCAAAATTTTCATGTAACTATTTTCTCACTCACAAGTACACTGTTCTAAGTAGACATAGCAAACAGATGAACATAAATGATCAATGATGTAATATATTATAGAACAATTTTCTACATGATCATTGGCATAGAGATGATGCCCAATGATAGTGAGAAGAGTAGTCTATGGTGTAAGCCACTCAACCTCTACAATTGATCAACAATAGGGTCAAGAATGGAGGCTCTAAGGCCATGAGATTACATAGCTCTTTTATAGGTGTTTTACCTCCAAGTTTGAAGTTGAATTCAAACTCGGCTTTACCTAAAAGTTCTCCTCTAAGTTAGGAGACATTCCACCAAAGTGAATTCGTAGCTTTATCTCTCCTAACTTCACGAGATGTAATGAGTCACAAGATTCTCTCAAGATAAAGGCACTTTTACAAGTGGTTAAAGATCCAACTATTACAAGCCAAGGTTCATGTGATCCATCAAATGTTTGCACATAGCTTCTTAAATGCCTTGCCAAATGTGAAGGCTTGGATTCGCACCAACAGCTCCCCCTCAATCCAAACATCTTGTCTTGTACTTCTTTAAGATTCTTCTTGAATGTCCTGCAATCCAATCATACTTTTAAACCTACAAAGTTTAGTACCATCAAGTGCTTTGGTCAATAAATCTGCACATTGCATATTTGTTGATACATATGCCAATTGGATCTCCTTGCTCAATAACTTTTCTCAAACATAATGATAATGTACTTCTATATGCTTGGTTCTTGCATGATAGATAGGATTAGCTGCAAGATGCAAAGAACTTGTATTGTCATCAAAGATCATAGGTGAGTGAGTGTGAAGTCCCAAATTTGAATATAGCAATCTAATCCATATGGCTTCTTGTGTAGCATTGGCTAGTCCCCTGTATTCAACCTCTGTTGAAGATAGAGCAACAGTAGGTTGCTTCTTGGAAGACCTGCAAAAGAAAGATAACCAGAAGTACTCCTCCTATCATCCTTATAACGTGCCCAATCTGCATCTGAGTATAGCTTGATGTCTAAATCTAATGTGTATGGAAAGTATAAACCTTGATTTTGAGTACCCTTGAGATACTTCAAAATCCTTTTGGCAGCTTCCAAGTGAGGTGCTCTAGGTTTACGCATGAATTGAATTAAGACACTTACTCTATAAGATATGTCTATCTTGTCAATGTTGCATAGTTTAGATTTCCAACCATGCTTTGATATCCTGCAATGTCTTCAAGAAAATCACCTTCATGAGCACTCAATTTATGATTTACCTCCATAGGAGTGCTAGCAATCTTGGCATTCTCCAAGTGGAACTTCTTCAACATGTCCTACACATACTTCCTTTGAGTAATGTAAATTCTAGAATTTGTGTAGAACAATTCAAGTCCAAGAAAATACTTCCCAAAACCCTAGGTCACTGATTTTGAACTCCTGCATCATTTGGTTCTTGATTTGTTTGATGCCATTAGCATCACTACTTGTAAGGATGATGTCATCAACATGAACACATGAATATATCAATTCAGAGTTGCTCCTCTTGACAAATAGAGAAGAATCTACTTTGCTCATCATGAATACTTGATCTTGAAGGTATGTAGTTAACCTATGCTTCCATGTCCTAGGTGCCTACTTCAATCCATAAAGAGCTTTGTTCAATTTGCACACATAATTTACCTTGCTTGGGTCTTCATAGCCAAAAGGTTGAGCCATGTAAACCTCCTCTAAAATCCAGCCATTAAGGAAAGCATTTTTCACATCCAATTGGTACATATTCCAATTCCTTGATGCAATCACACTTACCAATACTCTCATGGTTGGGATTTTAGTCATAGGTGAGAAAGCCTCTTCATAACCAACTCCTTGGGTTTGTGCAAAACCCTTAGCTACAATTCTAGCTTTATACCTATTTATGGATCCATCTGAGTTTCTCTTGATTATGTAAATCCATCTAGAACCCATTACCTTCATTGATGCCTTCTTAGGTACTAGCTCCCAAGTATCATTGTCCTTGAGTGCTTCTATTTCTTTGCCCAGCTTCCTTCCATTCTGCCTTGGTCTTTGCTTCTTCATATGTAGAAGGCTCTTCAAGTGATAAATCCTTAGCAAGATAAATGGAATGCTTAGTAACTAATGAAGTGTCATACCCATATCTGATTGGCCTCTTGCTCTCCCTTTGTGATCTCCTTAGAGCTTGGTTGGATGATTCAAGTAAGTCTTCCAACTTCATCATTTTGGCTTTGCCCTTTGATTTCCATGCTTTGAATTCTTCTAGATTGATGATTTCCTCATCATCTGAGTTGATTTCTTCAATTTGGCTTGGCTCCTCCTTGGTGAGGCTTGGAAACTCCTCTTCCAAGTCATATGGCAACTTGACTTTCTTGCATTCACTTTCAAACCAAGAGTCATTCTCATCAAACACAACATCTCTATTGACCATAAATCCTTTGTTGTATGGGTTATAAAACTTGTATCCTTTCTGATTTAAATCATACCCTATGAAGATGCACTTCTTTGCCTTAGGGTATAACTTACCTCTGATTTGAGATGGAACATGCACATAAGCAACACATCCAAATATTCTACAATGATCAAATGATGGCCTTCTACCATGCCATGCTTCATATGGGGTCATCCCACCAAGTGATTTGGATGGCAACCTACTAATAAGATGTGGAAGTAGATACACTTTCTGCCCACAAATAATTTGGTAACCTTTTTTCAGTAAGCATTGATCTAGCTGTTTCCACAATCAACCTATTTCTCCTCTCTGCTACCCCATTCTGCTCAGGGGTGTAACTTGTTGTAATCTCCCTTTTGATAGCTCTGTCCTACAAGAATGCATCAAATTCATTTGAGAAGTACTCACCTCCTCCATCTGACCTTAATCTTTTTAGACTTCTTCCTGTTTGATTTTCCACAAGTGCAAGATTCTCCTTGAAGGAACTAAATACTTCATCTTTATGTTTCATAAAGTACAAGATAGTCCACCTACTAAAATCATCAATGAATGACACATAGTACCTTGAGCCTGAAATTGAAGGATCCTTACTTGGTCCCCACACATCTATGTGGACAAGTTCCACGTAATCCTCATGCATGAAGCTTTTCTTTGTAAAGGGTAACCTGTGTGATTTACCAAACTGACAAGCACCACATTTATAGATCATGTGTTGCTTGGATACATTAGATATCCCAAGCACACATTGATATCTATAGATTTTCTTCAAGGTTCTCTCACCAATATGCCCTAATCTTTTATGCCAAATCTCAAGCTCAGATAATGTTTGATCCTTGTAGTTATAAAGTGCAAAATTTCTAGTGTCCTCAAGTTCAAATGTAAACAATTTACCTATTTTTTGTCCCTTGGCAATTCTCTTGAATCCATGTTGGGGATCCTCCACAAAAACTCCATATTTGTTGAACATAACGTGCAAACCCTTTTCCACTATCTGTCCAACACTCATAAGATTCTTGGTGATTGTAGGTACATAAAGAACCTTGCTCAACTGATTTCTATTCTCGTTAGAATTTTTGACATTTCCTACCTTTACCACTGAATGCTTGGTGTCATCACCTATTCGTACTTGGTGCTTTCCCTTGGGTTCCTCAAGGTCAAAGAAAAGAGCTACATTGCTTGCTACATGGTTTGAACATCCCGAGTCAATATAGAAGAGGTGCTCATCATTCATACCTTGTTTTGAAGTCATATTCATAATGAGAAGATAATCCTCTTGATCCTCTGTGTAATTGTTAAATTCCTTCCTTGATTTGTATCCTCCTTGATAATTGTTGTTGTAGTTGTTGTTGTAGCCATGGTTGTAGCCATGGTTGTAGCCTTGATTATGGTTGAACCTTCCTCTTGATTGTGAGTAGCCACCTCTTAGATATCCTCTTCCTCTCTGATTTTTGAAGTTCCTATAGCAATCATCTGTAGTGTGATTAGAGAGTCCAGATATGTTGCATGGGGAAGAGTTGAAAGGTCTCCCCCTACCTCGCTTACCTCCTCTGCCCCTACCTCTTGAGTTCCTACCTCTTCCTGCATAGTTAACTTGAGAAGTAGTACCTTCATCTTCAAATTTTTTGCTTTTCCCTTTCTCTTTAGATTTTTTCTATTTGTGTATAGGGAAAAAGAGTTTTTACCTCTTGATGGTTCTACATTTTTGTTTTGAGCTTGGCTTGATGGGTAAAGAGTTGTCCCATGAGTGTGGTAAGGTCTAGAATCTGCATGTCCATGTATAAGTCCATAGTAGTTGTGAAGGCTTCCCACTTGTCATCTGCCTTGATGCCATTGATTACTTGTCTCACTATTTGATCCTCTTCAATCTCCTCTCCTATGCTTGCCAATTGGATAGCCACATCTTTGACCTTGGTCACATACTCTAAAACACTTTGCTTGGGTTGCTTTCTTTGAGTGGTAAACTCAATCCATAGTTGATTTTTTCTTGCTCTTGTATTGGAAGAAAAGTATGAAAACAATGTATTCCAACTCTCTTGGGAAGTTTTACAGATCCTAATGTGTGGAAGAAGGAAGTCAAAGATAGAGTTAAGTAGATATGACCTTGCTAATGCATCTTTGACACACCATGAGTTGAGTCTTTCAAGATCCTCTCTTATAGATTGTCCTTTGCTTCTAAAAATGGGCATCTGCTCATCTCTTGATATGTACCGATAGAGACTCCTTCCTTGTTAATATGTCTTCATCCTCAAGGAACATGCTTGGTAGTTGTTCCTAT
>CM035419.1:82967956-83030456 GCA_020310875.1 Ceratopteris richardii | reverse complement strand
AAACATTTAGTCAAGCAAATTGGAAATGCCAAAACATATAATGGTAGTATGAACCTTTTGAGCAAAGTTCTATATGTGCCTACTATAACCAAAAACCTAATTAGTGTTGGGAAGATTGTAGAGAAAGCTCTAGAGGTCAGATTCACTAAGCATGGAGCATATGTGGAAGACCCCCAACAAGGCTTCAAAAGGGTTGCCAAAGGTGAGAAATCAAATAGATAGTCTACTTTTGAAATTGAAGACACAGGGAACATAGCAATATTCAGTTATAGAGATCAAACCCTATCTGAGTTGGAAATATGGTACAAAAGGCTATGGCACATAGGAGAGAGAACTCTGAAGCAATTTGCAGGGATCAAAGTGTGCCTGGCATTCCAAATTTGACCAAGCAGCACATGATTTACAAATGTGGAGCTTGCCAATTTGGCAGAGCTCACAGGCAACCATTCAATAGGAAAGGATATATCCATGAAGATTATTTAGAGCTTGTACAAACTAATGTGTGGGGTCCTCAAAAAGATCCATTCATCTCACGTTCAAGGTACTATGTCTCTTTTATTGATGATTACATTAGGTGAACAATTCTCTATTTCATGAAGCATAAGGATGAGTTATTTACATGTTTCAAGAAGTATTTGGCACTAGTTGAAAATCAAACAGGAAGGAGCTTGAAGAGAATCAGGTCTGATGGAGGTGGTGAGTACTTTTCACATGAGCTTACTCTATTTCTATAGGACATAGGCATAAAGAGGGAAGTAACAACCAGGTATACTCTTGAATTGAATGGAGTGGCAGAGAGAAGGAACAAGTTAATTGTTGAAGTAGCTAGGTCTATGTTAAATGAGAAAAAATTACCTAATTATTTATGGGCAAAGGCTATTTCCACAACCACCTATTTGGTCAATAGGCTTCCATCCAAATCATTGGATCTTAGACACCATATGAAGCATGGAATGGCAGAAGACCCTCATTGGATCATTGCAAAATATTTGGGTGTGTTGCCTATGCACACATCCCATCTCAAATAAGAGAGAAGCTTGACGCTATGGCTGAGAAACATATATTTATTGGGTATGATCAGAATCAAAAGGGATATAGACTATACAATCCCACTAACAAGGCCTTCATAGTTGGTAGGGATGTATTATTTGATGAAAATATTTCATGGTTTGAAGATGATTGCACGAAAGGCAAACCACCATATGATTTGGAAAATGATTTTCTAACCCTTACTCAAGAAGACCAACACCAAGCAAAGGGCATCAAATCAAAAGATGAGGAGAAGATTGAGTTCAGAGCTTGGAAGTTAAGAGGTAAGGTCAAATGCATGTAATTAGAGGATCTACCCGAGTCATCCAATCAATCTATAAGGAGATCACAACGAGAAAGTAAGAAGCCCATAAGATATGGATATGATACATCCTTAGTCACAAAGCACTCTGTGTACATCACTAAAGACTCTATTGCAGAGGAGCCTTCTTCATTTGAAGAGGCTAAGAAGAAGGAGTGGAGAGAAGCCATGCAAGAAGAAGTGGAAGCATTGCAAGAAAACCATGCTTGGGATCTAGTTCCCAAGAGACTAGATATGAAGGTAATTGGTTCAAGGTGGATATACAAAGTTAAAAAGAACTCTCATGGTTCTATAAACAGGTACAAGGCAAGGCTAGTGGCAAAAGGATTTGCCCAAACACATGGAGTAGACTATGAAGAAACATTTTCACTTGTGGCAAAGATGCCAACAATCAGGGTATTCGTAAGTCTTACTGCATCCAAAACTTGGAATTTATATCAGTTAGATGTCAAGAATGCATTTTTAAATGGTTGGATATCACAAGAAGTGTATATGGCATAACCACTAGGTTTTGAAGATGAAGAAAAATCAGCTTATGTATTCAAGCTTAGAAAATCACTCTATGGTCTCAAGCAAGCTCCTAGAGCTTGGAGCCATAGGCTTGTTACCTATTTGCAGGATCAAGGCTTTGTGGCAAGCAAAGGAGACTCTTCTTTATTTGTTAAGAAAAACAAATCAGAGGTCATCTACGTGTGTCTATGTAGATGATATCATTATTATAGGTGATGATTGTGATGGTATCAAGCAGGTCAAGGCCCAATTGATGAAGGAATTCAAAATGAGTGATCTAGGATTATTAACCTATTTCCTTGGCTTAGAACTTGTGTATACAGATTCAAGTATCTTCATCACACAAAGGAAGTACATAAATGATATGTTGGTGAAGTTTAAGATGGAAAACACTAAAGTTGCAGGTATTCCTATGGAGATCAACCATAACCCAAGTTCACATGAAGGTGAACTACTTGAAGATGTTACAAACTATCAACAACTTGTGGGTAGTATTAATTATGCTACTTTGACAAGAGTAGATATTGCC
This sequence comes from Ceratopteris richardii, assembly GCA_020310875.1. Lineage (NCBI taxonomy): Eukaryota > Viridiplantae > Streptophyta > Polypodiopsida > Polypodiales > Pteridaceae > Ceratopteris > Ceratopteris richardii. The sequence goes on along the minus strand of CM035419.1, from coordinate 83,028,066 downwards.
TACGGAGTAAGTACATTAAGTCAGTTTATGTATGTACCAAGGAAGCCACACACGGAAGCTGCAAAGAGGATGATTAAGTGTCTATAAAGGGTACAATGAATGAGGGATTGTTCTACCCCTTTACTTTTGACATAGATATAAAGTTATATTTTGATGCAAATTGGGCTAACTCCAAAGATGATAGGAGGAGCACTTCAGGGTACCTATCTTTTGCAGGTTCAAAACTCATAGCTTGGTCATACAAGAAGCAACCAAATGTGGCCTTATCTTCCATAGAAGTAGAATATGGAGATTTGGCAAATGCAACTCAAGAAGCTATGTGGCTTAAACAATTGTATGCAGATTTTTAGATACATTCCTACACTCCAATTATATTTGGAGATAACACTAGTTCACTTAATTTGGCTGCTAATCCTATGTACCATGCTAGGACTAAGCACATTTAAGTGCACTATCATTATGTTAGAGAGAAATTTCTTAGCAAGGATATTCAATTATCCTATGTATCAACTCATTTGCAATGTGTAGATATACTCACCAAAGCATTAGATGGAACAAAGATGAACAGGTTCAAACTGATGATTGGGCTGCAAGAGATCAAGAAGCAATGAAGATCAAGCATGTTAGGCTTGAGGGAGAGCTATTGGTGCAATTAAGCCCAAGCCTACATACTTGATCACCTCACATACGCTTGATCTATGAGCATTACACTTGGAAGGCTTCATATGTACAACCTCTTGTAACTTTGCTTCATAATTATCCATTGTAAAAGGTCATTAAACCCATGAGGAGTTAGGAAGCATATAATCCCGTAATTTTTAGTAGTTGAGTTAAGAGAGAATCAATCCTATACTTTAGGATGCACTTTATTGGTAGAGATTTGAATTTGAATTCAAATCCTTGGCTCTAACAAAAACTATAAAAGAGGATATGAAATGCCCATGTGTATCCAGAGGTTCAAAGATCATTTTCATGTACCTTCATTGAGAAGAGGCGCTCACTTCATACCTCACTCCTTGCTCCCTCATTGAGCAATGACTTATTGCCAATGAAATTGTACTTTTACATGATTTAATTCATACATGTTCATTACTTCCTACTCTCATATCTCTGTCATACTCCATCAGAACAATGGAATTTTTTGAGCTCGTTCGCACTGTATAGCAGATCATTTCTCTTGATTTAAAGCATGTTAGCTCAAGCATACTGTCTAATTTAATCCTAAAAAGTTTCATTGATAATGGCTCTCGCGATCATCAGATATCAATCAATCTCTGCTCACTGGTCTGTGATTGTCAAGGCCCGTAAAAGTCGGGATGGATGCTTGACTTGCTAAACATATTTCTCTGCATATAGTTCATCATTTTAGATGATTTCACTCATGATTGGTAGCTTTTTAAGCTAGTGTATGTTCCCAAAAGGAATTTTATTAATTGCTACTGTACTTTGAGAATACTGCAAAACTCTGAGTAGGTGTCTCAACCAAAATAGTGAGCTTTGTACATTCGATCATATGCCTTCTTATTTGTTTTGATCCTATCATTAGTGAATCATCTTCCAAGAAACATATGTGATTATTTATGTTTATTAACTAGCTAAAGAGGCCCACAACACTCTCCAACCATCACATATAGCAGGTGTGAAGCAGGTTTATGCTACACCAACTCATCTCTTGTGATTATCCACCATCTCCTCCAACAAACAGGTGCATATACAAGCTGGGGAAAAAAACCTCCTAAAGAGGGAAAAACATGCCCCAGTAGTCCTAGCGTGTTCACACACATCACTACCTAAATATATCAACATTTGATGCACAACAACAAGATGAAGAAGTTCAAGATTACCTTGAGCTTAGTATGAGAGGCACTCAACATCCAGGGTATGCATGTAACATCAGAGAAGGAGGCATTAATTCTAGACAACATGAAGAATTATAACATAACAAATCTCACGGACATGGCAGCTATGGCACCAAAAATTTCAGTACCGCTTCAAATATGCATGCATCATGCTGCTTTCACTAGACAAGATCACTTTACTAAATCACATAAGCAAAGCTGGTTGTCTTTACTTGGTGGAAATGTCAATTTTAACTATGAACCTCCCCATATGGAGAATGGAGCAGCTCTATGCAGCCAATAGTCATTGGTTCTACGAACCCGTATTGAATGGGCATTGCACCATTACACATATCATTTATAAACGTCTATCTTATGATGTAATAAATCAAAGATCCCTAACTTGATCTACGATTAAACAATTCAAGAGTTAGAAAGCCTCTACACCCCGATAAAAGAGGATGAGAGGAACCATACCATGTGCACAACCATGAGGTGCAACTTTAACTCCATATCTTTCATCAACAGGGGAACATATAGTGCGACCTTTCACAATATGCCTCCCATGATGCAACATTGATGGAGCTTTGTCCGCACAACCAACCACCCCTCCTCCACCCCCATAATTTAAGTTTAAAGTACTGATAGTGGATTGGAAGAATTAGGCACATTTGATCTCGAGTGGCTTCTCCATGATGTTGATTTGACAAATGTGAACATAGGATCCAAAACAAAACATGACATAGAACAACAAGAAAGTAGGGAAGCTTAGAAACAAGGTACTCATACACAAGAAAAAGAGAGGTAGAAGCATGGCAAAGAAGAAGAAGAAGAAGAAGAAGAAGAAGAAGAAGAAGATTGGATCCATTAGAGACAATTAAGGAAGAAATAGAAAAAGCTCATTCACAAAGGACTTACTCAATTGAAGCTTTGGTGAGAGCTTGAGATGCAATCATGCCAAAGACTGCTTGGGAGTCTCTTGTTGATCTTACTTACATATTGCCAATGTTGAGGAAAAGACAAAACGAGATCAAATTCAAGACAAACTGGATCTTGAAAGGCATGTAACTAGAAGACAAGCTAAGGAAGATGAGGAAAAGTCTAAAAATAGTGAGAAGAAACTTCAATTTTGAGAACCTTTCCACTTCTTAAGATGAGGCATAGAGAAAGGAAATTAATGACAAGAGATCAATGAAAGAAAACCAAGTCCAAAAGAAACCCATCATAATTAAACGGGAAGTGAAACAACAAATTAAAAATAAACAAGAAATTAGTGAGAAAATTGAGAGTTAAAAGAGGAAAAAGAAATCTCCTAAGGTCGTATTGATTTCCAAGTTAGAAAAGAAAAATGACGCCAAGGAGATTCTAAATGATATACTATTAAAAAGCCAAGTTAAAATATCTTTGAATGCTCCAAAGGGTGAGAGTCAGAAGAGGGTGAAATACTATTAAGAAGTGAATGATTTAGAGGGTGAGAGTCAAAAGAGCAAAAAGAAATCTCCTAAGGCCAAATTGATTTCTGATTTAGAAAAGAAAATGATGACAAGAATATTCAAAATGATATACTATTAAAAAGAAAAGTTACAATGTCTTTGAAACAAGTGTTCTCAATGTCGAAGCTTGAATTAAAAGTGAGTTTTATTAAGTTAATTAAAAGAAAAAGATTCTCATTGCCTTAGGATATTGAAGGGGAAGAATGACTTGAGGTTACTGAGGTAATGAATGAGGCCATTACCTTGAGTGAATCTTTCGACTTTGATAAAGATGAAATTGAAATAATTTAAGCAAACCAAAATTTGCTTGGCCCTATAATACTTGATGAAGAAGCAAGGGAACTGAAAAATTCAATATAATAGAAACGTTTGGACGAGAGAAACAGTAGAAGTAAAAATAAAGTTAGGAGAAAAATGAGAATTGTATTTAGCTCTAGCCTTGGTTGATTCTGGGTTAGAGATAAATGTGATCTCTAAAAATTTGTACGCTAAATTCAAATGGTCTATTGACAAGGAACATGGTAGGTGGATGAGGAAAACACACAATGAATATGGAATTCCACTAGGAGCATGTGCAAACATATCTGTGACAATTGATGGAGTAACAGAAGAATTCAACTTTTTTTATCTAGGATGAGAATTCTTACGAATCTATTCTTAGGCAACCATTTATAGCTAAGATGAGAATGGACACTAAAGTAATGTAAAATGGATCTACCAATGCAAGAATCCATTCAAAATCAGATTTGCAATCCTTGCAAGTCATGATTATTTATCCAAATCATACAAGAAAAGGACAGAATTCAAGAAAGAACCCCATAAGCTCTTATGAAGGAGAGAGTGATGAGTGTGCACGGGTAAGAGAATATGGGAAATACTTTGATCAAAACTTTTGTTAGGACCCACTATTGAGCAAGAAAAATAGTGCAAGGTGGTTTGATATCTCATATGACCTTGCATATACTGTTGATTTTTTTTATTCCTCTACACTTAGATTGGGATATTTTAAAAAAGAAAAAGAGAAGCAATCAAAAGCCATGCGTAAACTGAAGCGCTACTATTAATTGAAAACTCCCATTATGAAGCGTGTAAACTATTCAGAACAAAAGTCATTGATACAAGTCCTATTTGTATAGGCTCAATCATAGCTCAAGATGATGTCAAGAGGCCAAGATAGGTAGTTTTCTTTGGTGCTAAAATATTACATGACACTCAAAGAAAGTACGCTAAGATTAAGAGATAATTATGGGGTTTAATGACTAGTTTGAAATCAGATAAAGAATATTTCATAGGAGCCAATGTAATTCTTGAGGTTGAGTGTCTTCCATTGATAGGTATGATATAAAACTCTTCTTCTTCGGATATTGCAATGCTCTAGTGGACGTCATAGGTTAAGTTGATGAAGCTTGCTTTTGTGCATATAGCTAGAAAGCTAAATACTGTTACTGGTGTACTCCCATGAGTGAAATTTGATGATGAGTTAGATGATGAAGAAACTAAAATAGAAACAAATATGCAGAGATATGATCCACTAGTGTTCACATATGAGCAATTTTGAGAGAATGATTACGGTGGAGAATTGAAGGAAATAGGAAGCTATCTAAGTACAACGAGACCTTCCTTAGGGTAGTCCACAAATAAGTTTAGGTCCATCAAGAAAAATTCTTACAACTTGTTTGTGAAGTATGAAATTATTTGGTGACATACTAAAGGGAAGGCAAAATATCCACAATGCATGCTAAGGAATGACAATCTTCAGAACAAAATGAAAGAAATACATGAAATCTTATGGGCTGGTCATAAAGGATTTATTGCAAAAATTCACTCCCTAGTTAGGCATAGAGACCCATTACATCTGACTTACTCTCCTTGTACTCATTACAAGTAGGTAGTTGACCTTGTAATCATGCCCAAAGGCCTTGACAAAATGAGATATATAACACTCACTAGAGAAGACTTGACGAACTACGTGGAAGGTTGAGCCCTTCATACTAAGACTACTTATAATGTATGAAAATTTCTTCTGGAAGAATCTATCTCACGTTTTGGTTATGTGGAGAAAGTAGTTGCAGATCAGGTGACTTGGACGCAAGAGAGGCCAAGGAATTCTTTGATCGATATGATTTTTTTTTATCCTTAAATACTATCTATAACCTAGAGACTGTTGGTGTAAATCACAAGCCTACACATTTGGCTTGGAAGATATCATGAAGACTCTACATACATGAAGAATCATAGGAACATATGCTAGTGGTTAATTACCACTTTATCTCATTGTAAAAGTCAAATTGACTTAGAATATTTTTTAATCACCTAGCTAAGTGATTCGTGGAAAACGTAACTCACTTGATTGAGAGAATATCTCCAAGCATTTAGGAGCTTGATCATAGGGAGCCAAAAGTTTGAATTTGAATTCAAATTTTTAGTCATTTCCTATAAAAATGGATATGAAAAAGTTGCGGGTAGATCACTTCTCTCTCAAGCTTCATTCTACTCTAATTGAGTGTGTGTGAGGACTATACCATAGCCTACACCTCTCTACACCATTAGGCAATGTTATTCATGCCAATGGGATTGTACACAAGTGTTAATTTATAGATACATTTACATCATTTATCTCTGTGTTCTCTGCTAGTCTACTCAAAAGTCTGTCAACTTGTCAAGGGCATATCTCGGTCAATACTCCACCAAATTCAGTGATGCAAAGCTTGTTGGATTCAACTTGAAGCCTACTACATGCTATAAAAATGTGAAGACATTCTATTCAGCCAATTCAGAGAAATCTGTGTCGAGGTGCTCACTGGCCTATTTCTACTACGGTCCTAAAAAGTTGGGGGTATAGCTAATCTTGCTAAATTGATTTCTCTTAGCATAGTTTATCTTTTTACATCATTCCACTTGAAAATGGTAGCTTACTAAGCTAATAAAATACCCCTAGAATGAAGTTTATCAATTGCTACTGTGCTGGTCACACTGAGCAAAACATTCAGTAGGTGTCAAGACATAAATAGAAGGCTTTCTTGACTTTGTGATTTCCAAAGTTATCTGTTTTGATTGAATCATTGCACATATCATTTCCAAAGGACATAGGCCATTTCTTGGTGTCATTGGAATGCTATGGAAGTCTACTAATCAAGTCTGAAGCCAAAGAGGGCTGGTACAAAGCAGGTTTAGCAGTACCTACTCAGTCTCTTGGATCATCCATCCATCTTTCCCAACAGAGACTAATGGCAATATAGAGAGATGTCAATTGTGAAGGTGATCTCAAAGGCCTACAATGCAGATATAAAACAATGAACTAAATATTTTTCATTTGCATTATGGGTAGATATGATGACATATACTCAGACTACAAGATTTATGCATGCAGAACTGATGTATTATCAAAAGCCCATTTTTCCTATCCCAAGTTAAATATTGACATGGATTATGAAGTATTAGCATTATGAATTCAACAACTTGAAAAAGGTAATAAAAATTTAAAAGAAGCTGTGCAAAAGTTAAAGGATTCAAGAATAAATAACAAAATATACTTTGACAAAATGCATCAACTTAGGCCACAAAAGACAACAATCAACAAGTGTGTATTAGTGTATGATATGTACGTTTGATACTCAGTATGACACAAAAAGGAATTTGACTAAAAGATGGTTTGGGATATATGTAGTTGTGTTTGTATTTAATAATGGAACATATGAACTTAAAAAAATTGATGGAACTCCTTTGAAGTATTTAATTGCAAGAAATTCCATCAAGTTGTTTAAGAAAAGAAATCAAGATGTATATGAAATAGATCAAGAACTTCATTTTTTGTTCTTATTAACTTTTCTTGGTTTTAATGGATATCATTCATTGCATTTCATGACTGTCCAAGAAATTAATAAAGAATTTTAAATTATGATAAGAGAGGGTTAAAAACACTAGTAGGAATAAATGAACTTGAGAGAGTAGGTTGTGATAACTTATATCCCTCATGAAGACCTAGATGGAAAATTTTGACTCGAAGCTCTTATTAGGAAAAAAGGGCTTATTTTATATAGATAGGCTATGTGATTTTTCCAAAACACTTACGAAGTGAAATCTTAGTCCTTGCTAGTGCATATCTCTATATCCTCATCTTTGGTAAGGGGTTATGCCTTTGCCCTTAAACAAAAAGTTGTCAAGATTTTAGATTTCTACCAAATTCCTAGTTAGAAAGTTTATGCTTTCTTTCATCCCAAAAAAGCGAAAATAAAGGCCAAATAATGATACAATACATTAATAATTGCTGTGAAGTGAAGAAAATGAAGAAAGGAAAAAGATAAAAACAATACTCATGAATTAGATATGGTCTTGAAACCACTTCAAAGAATGATATAGGTAAGGAACCTTTTTCCTTTCTCATCTCAAATCACACATAGATGTAGGATGCAACTAGACATTTGTTACCATGGCCAAAGGCGAGGAGACAACTGACTCTCTCTTATCCTCCCATTGTTACATGGGAAGAGAGCTAGTTTTGAGCTATTTATACGACTATTTTCCTCCCTTTTTTGCTTTATGGGATAATTTTTGCATTGTGCTTATTTTGTATGGTCGTCTTTCCCAAAATCCTTCTCTCCACATGTATAGGGAGGCAAGAACATAGGCACATCCATGTTTATCCTGGGGTATTTTTGTGTGTTTTCCTATAAGATGAAGAGGAATTCATCTTTTACATTGCCTACTGTATGGTGTATGAAGAATTTAGTCTCTTGAATGTATGATCATACGAAAGATATGTTAGACTTGGAGAAAGGAGTTACGTCAGTGTACACAGACATTCATACACATGTCTATACATGCATGCCTACTTTCATCTTTTATCTCTTATTCAATTTTGTGAATTTTCTTTTTTCATCCATATATGTAAGAGCGCATATATATATATATATATATATATATATATATATATATATATATATATATATATATATATATATATATATATATATATATATATATATATATCTATATATATATATATATATATATATATATATATATATATATATATATATATATATATATATATATATATATATATGTGTGTGTGTGTGTGTGTGTGTATACAAAGAGAGAGAGAGAGAGAGATACACACACACATACATACATACATACATACATACATACATACATACATACATACATACATACACACACACGTACACACACACATGCACACACACACACACATATATATATACATACACATATATATATATATATATATATATATATATATATATATATATATATATATATATATATATATATATATATATATATTTATATGTGTGTGTGTATATATATATATGTGTGTGTGTGTGTGTATATTTGTGTGTATGTGTGTGTGTATGTGTGTGTATGAGTGTGTGTATGTGTATGTATTTATGTGTACGTGTGTGTTGCGCATGCAACACACATATATTATTTTTATGCATAGTTTCTTTGCATACATGAATGCATACCTATGTATTTACTTCCATGCATATGTACATATATGCATACACATGTATATTTATGCATCTCTTGAAAGGGCATGTGCATACATATAGGAATGCATATGCATGAATACATATATGCATGTATACATGTATAGACATACATGTATACATGTATAGACATACATGTATACATGTATAGACATACTTGTATAGACATACATGTATAGACATACATGTATACATGTATAGACATACATGTATACATGTATAGACATACATGTATAGACATACATGTATACATGTATAGACATACATGTATACATGTATAGACATACTTGTATAGACATACATGTATAGACATACATGTATAGACATACATGTATAGACATACATGTATACATGTATAGACATACTTGTATAGACATACATGTATACATGTATAGACATACATGTATACATGTATAGACATACTTGTATAGACATACATGTATAGACATACATGTATACATGTATAGACATACATGTATAGACATACATGTATACATGTATAGACATACATGTATAGACATACATGTATACATGTATACATGTGTACGTGTGTGTTGCGCATGCAACACACATATATTATTTTTATGCATAGTTTCTTTGCATACATGAATGCATACCTATGTATTTACTTCCATGCATATGTACATATATGCATACACATGTATATTTATGCATCTCTTGAAAGGGCATGTGCATACATATAGGAATGCATATGCATGAATACATCTATGCATGTATACATGTATAGACATACATGTATACATGTATACATGTATAGACATACATGTATACATGTATAGACATACTTGTATAGACATACATGTATAGACATACATGTATACATGTATAGACATACATGTATAGACATACATGTATACATGTATAGACATACATGTATACATGTATACATGTATAGACATACATGTATAGACATACATGTATAGACATACATGTATACATGTATAGACATACATGTATACATGTATACATGTATAGACATACATGTATACATGTATACATGTATAGACATACATGTATACATGTATAGAAATACATGTATACATGTAAGACATACATGTATACATGTATATGTTGGAGACTTCTTAATCTCCAAAGGTCTGATCTATACTGATCTAAGAATACTTCTGTATCAGTTATGGATAAAAATTTAAACAAATATTGTCTTCTTTTATCAAAACTTTCAATAACACTTTTCTGAGTAAAGAAATTTCTTCTTCAGAAAGTCTGCTTCAGAAATCAACTTCATTTCCTGCACATATCTTCAAATGTCTTCAAACCAATGATGCACATATCTTCCAACTACCTTTGCGCAATCATATCAACCGTTAGTTCATCAAAAGAATCATTAAAACTTTAATTTGACCCTTAAGATCAAAAGTATATCAGAAACTATTTTTCTGAACAAGCGACATTGACATAGGTAATTTCTAAGGTTGATTTCTCACAGCACAGATCCTGTTTTTCTAAATGCTTTTAGCCATAGCTTCCTTACCTTTTAACTTAGATTTTGAATGCTCACTCATCAAAAACTTTACACTGTGTACTGAGATCTAAGCAAAACATTGACACGAAAAAGTGTGTGACTCTGAGAGATCATCTGCAGACTTTACATACACATGTTCCTATTGATCATACTCACAACAGAAGAAGAATTAGACCATGAAACTTGGAACATAGCTTCATTAGCTTCTAGATTAGATGTGTACAAAAGGATTTCTGATCCACGTGATCAGACTGAGAGAAATCTACGAAATACTCGTCGCTATTTTCAGAAGATGACTCTCTTAACATTCTATTGGAGTACTCTGATCGTTCCAAAACTCTTCAATAAGGTCTTTAACCATATCACTTCTTTTGAAGCCTCTACCATTCCTTTATACTCAGCTTCTGTAGATGACAAAGCAACTATATGTTGCTTCTTTGAGCAGCAAGAAACTAGTTTATCTCCAATATAACAGAGATACCCATGAGTAGACCTTCTATCATCTGAATCACCTGCCCAATCTACATTACTAAACACTTTGATTCTTGTATCAAAGTAAATCCATAATACATACCTTCACTTAGGGTTCCTTTGATATATGTGAGTACCCTTTGAGCTGCAATCCAATGAGTCTTCTTTGAACAATGCATGAATTGTGATAACACACCTACTGCATATGATAGATCTGGCCTTGTCAAGGTAGCATAGATTAAACTACCTACCAAACTCTGATATATCTTCATGTCATTAAATTCTTCACCTCCATACGTGCTCAATTTATGATTTACCTCCAATGGTGTGCTTGAAGACTTGCAATCCTTCATGTTGAACTTGATCAGAAGATTCTTCAAATATCTCTCTTGTGTAACATGTACTCCATGTTGAGTATATACAATCTGCATTCCTAAGAAATAAGATAAGTTTCCCAAATCACTTATCTTCAACTCCTTCTCTATTTGTTTCTTAAGCTCATTGATTCCTTGAGCATCTGTACCTGTGACAATAATATCATCAACATAAATACACATGTATATGTATCCATTTTCACTTGCCTTCACTAGCAAGCTACTATCTACCTTTGATGCTTGAAATCCACATTCATTCAAGAACTTAACAAGCCTGTAATTCCATGCTCTTGGGGCTTGCTTCAGGCCATACAAAGCTCTCTTTAGCTTACACACATAATCTAATCCAATTGAATCCATGAAGCCTTCTGGTTGCTCCATGTATAGTTCATCTGCAATATATCCATTTAGGAATGCATTCTTCACATCTAATTGTGATAACTTCCATCCTTTACAAGCAACAATAGCAATCAATGATCTCATTGTAAACATCTTAGCAAGAGGACTAAAGGTTTCATCATAATCTACCCCATAAGTTTGAGCATAACCTTTAACCACAAGTCTAGCCTTGTATCTAGACACCTTACCATCTACAAACCTTTTTGTTTTATACACCCACTTATATCCAATGAATTTCTTATTCTTTGCTCTTGGCACCAACTCCCATGTTTCATTTTCAAGTAGAGCATCATACTCTTCTTGCATTGCCTTCTCCCAATTTTTTTTACCTTTAGCTTCTTCATATGTGATTGGATCCTCTTCTGTCTTCATAATGTAAGCATAATCTTTTGTTGTTAGAAAAGATGTATCATAGCTATACCTGATAGACTCTTTCCTTTCTATTAAGGATCTTCTGACCTCTACACTTCTTGAAGTTTCAGCCACATTTGATTCTGGATCAAATCTTGGCCCATCTTCCACATTGTCTTGCAATTTACTTTTATAATCAACATCATCAATATCTTCTTCATACACACTTACTTTTGTCTTCCGTTTCCTTTGTATTTCTTCAACACCTGCATAATCATTTTTTGACCCTATATACCATGTGCTTTGCTCAATGTAACATCTTTGGTAACAAGAAATTTCTTTGTGGATGGACTCCACAATTTGTAACCCATCTGTCTATCATCATACCCAATAAACACATACTTCTCTTCTTTGGGTTCTAGCTTATGTGTTAATTGTGAAGGAACATAAGCATATGCTAAAAAACCAAATACTTTACAATGATCAAGAGTAGGTCTCTTACCCCACCATGATTCATAAGGAGTTCTTCCATCCAAAGCTTTACAAGGTAATCTATTCACAAGGTATGTTGCAGTGTTGATAGCTTCTGCCCATAAGTAATTTGGGCAATTCTTTTCCTTCATCATTGCTCTTGCAAATTCTACAAGAGTTCTATTTCTTCTTTCTGTGATTCCATTCTGTTGAGGAGAGTACTTGCAAGTTACTTCTCTCTTCATACCTGCATTCCACAAATAATTATCAAACCCTTTAGAGAAATACTCTCCCCCTCCATCTGATCTCAACCTCTTGAGCTTTTGTCTTGTAATCCTTTCTGCATAAGCATGATAATGCTTGAATGTCTTGAAGACTTCTGATTTGTCCTTGATTACATATAAAGTAATCCATCTGGTTGCCTCATCAACAAACAACACATAATATCTGGATCCATTTATGCTATAGTCCCTTGAAGGACCCCACACATCTGTATGAATCAATTCAAGCATATTTGAATACTTATACCCTGATTTATTGTATGAACTTTTGTGTGCTTTACCTAATTGACAAGCTTCACACTTGTACACCATGTGTTGCCCTTCAACTTTTGGCAAACCAAGCACCACATCATTCCTTGATATTTCCTTTATGGCTCTCTCATTGAAATGACCTAGTCTTTTATGCCATAGGTCTAACTCAGACATCTTTTGACTTTCATAAGTAAATAAAGCATGTCCCACATTACCTTGGACTTTGAGAGTAAACAACCTTCCTCCCTTTTACCTGCAATAATGTTTTTATATCCCTGATTTGGATCTTGCACATAGACACCATCATTTGTGAATCTGACTTCATATCCCTTCTCCACAATTTTCCCTACACTTATCAAGTTTTTAGGAATAGTAGGAACATAAAGTACCTTGCTCAAGAGTGTACTTCCATTATTTGTCTTCACTGATCCAATGCTTTCCACCTTATGCTTGGTGTTGTCACCTGTTTGAACTGTATGCCCATTCACCTTTGCTTCCATATCAGTCATCAGTGATATATTGCCACTCAAATGATTGCTACATCCTGAGTCAATATAAAACACCCTTTGATCTTCTCCTACTCATTCATAAGTTGCATTCAAAATGAGAGTCATATCATCCTTCTAATCTGATGCATAATTATAATAATTGTTGTTGTAGGAATGAGATTGAAAGCTTCTTCCACCTCCTCTAGCATATGATGTCCTACCACCTCTTCCTCTCAAGTTGTCTCTTTGGTTTCTGCCTCCTCTACCTATTTGATTTAAAACTCTGATTATTATTTTCTCCATTTTGATTGTTATACCAACAATCATTTGCCAAATGATTGGTTCTACCACAAATCCAACAAGCTTTAGTATTATCTTTGTTCTTACCTCCTCTTCCTTTACCTCTGAAGTCCATCTTTCCTTTTGTAAAGTTAGCTTGACTTGAAGTTCCTTCATCATCAGTTCACTTCTTCCCTTTGCCATTCTTTTTCTTGTACTTGGAGTACATAGCTTGGCTTGCACTCCTATCATTGTCTCCCTTAATGTCTTGCTCAAAAGCTAGCATGTGTCCTAGCAATTGATTTTTGATCAGGAGTAAAGTGATCAAGTGACAATTCTATGGACAATATGAAAGGCTTCCATTTCTCATCTCCTCTCAGACCTGTAAGTATTTGTCTTACCAACTTATCCTCTTCAATGTCTTCATCTACTGCTCCCAAGCTATCTGCAATATCCTTCATCCTTGCGACATAATCAGAAATTGATTGTGAGCTCTTCTTCTTGAAAGTTGTGAATTCTGCCCATAATGAGGACTTCCTAGACTTGGTTGTGTTTTGGAAATGCTCTTCCAAAGCATTCCACACATCTGTTGCAGTTTTTAATCCTCTGATGTGAGGTAGAAGATAATCATTTACAACCATGTAAATGATGCTCCTAGCTTGAGCATCCTTTCTCATCCAATTCTTCAAACCTGCAAGTTCCTCCCTAGTTGGAACACTAGGATCTTCAAACTCAGGCTTTTCTTCTTCTTCTATAATGAATGCCATCAAATCTTTGCTCATGAGGTGTGCCTCCATCCTCATAGACCAAGCTGGATAGTTCTCCCTATCTAGCTTATGAATTTGCAAGCTTTCTCCCATCTTTGATCTTTTGTGTCTGCAATTACTATGATTTATGATAATAAAGTATACCTCTGATATGAAGCTTTGATCTTTATTGATCCTTCAAACTCGTGCTTTGTACTTCTACAGGTTATCTTCAAGAATTTTTCCTTGTCCACCTTCAATTAGAAGGAACTTCAATACCTCCAACAGTCGGGACTTCCAATGCCTTTACTTCACTTGTATTGCACCTTCACCTCTGATACCACTGTTGGAGACTTCTTAATCTCCAAAGGTCTGATCTATACTGATCTAAGAACACTTCTATATCAGTTATGGATCAAACTTTACACAAATATTGTCTTCTTTTATCAAAACTTTCAATAACACTTTTCTGAGTAAAGAAATTTCTTCTTCAGAAACTCTGCTTCAGAATCAACTTCATTTCTTGCACATATCTTGAAATTTCTTCAAACCAATGATGCACATATCTTCAGACTACCTTTGTCGCTATTTTCTGAAGATGACTCTCTTAACATCTAACTTTATGACACTTGTCTTCTAATGATTCTCTCATGTATTTCTTTACATCATTGACTCATATACATATGGTTCTAGACTTATCCCGCATCTATTACATTACTCCTTATCATCCTAAGGAGTATCTATACTCATATTACAAGAATTTCCAACAGTAATGTAAATACAAACTTCACTTCTGAGATCTCTTCACTTTCTCAAGTGACTTCTTGAACTTCAATCTGATCTTTGACATGCTTCAAGTTCTTTGTAATCATCAATTTGTGATTGCTGTGTTCCAACAGTATAGACATACATGTATACATGTAGAGACATACATGTATACATGTAGAGACATACATGTATACATGTAGAGACATACATGTATACATGTAGAGACATACATGTATACATGTAGAGACATACATGTATACATGTATAGACATTCATGTATACATGTATACATGTATAGACATACATGTATTAGAAAGTAATAACTATAGGTATATACATACATTCATACATATCAATATATATTTTTACATGAATCTATAAAGATGAAGAGAGAGAGACTACTTTAAGTAAGTCGTTTTCCTTGTTTTGATAAAAAGAAGAGAAGGCACGTATTTTTTGATGATTATTTTCAAGGATATTGGAAAAGACAATGAGACATAGATATGAATGTTTTATTCATGCATTAGGTATGTAAGCATACTCCTATGTCTATATGAATATGTAAGTGTATATCAAGCACAAAGAGAGAGAGAGAGAGGAGAGGGGGCAGAGGGGGAGAGGGGGAGAGAGGGAGGGAGAGAGAGAGAGAGAGAGAGAGAGAGAGAGAGAGAGAGAGGAGCTCATTTGATATTTTCAATATCATGATTCAAAAGTAGTTCTTCTTTAATGTATCTTTGCAATTTGAAGTTATCAGCTTGTTTAAGATACATGAATATTGATTTGATTGTAGCATGTATGCATTGATCCTATATTTCTTGATTTTATGCCTACATGATTGTGTCTTAGAAGCAATGGTACGTTGAATAGTCTAGAAAAATTAAGTTTATTGGAGTATAATTCCTTTTTTCCCAAAACATAGAAAACTCACATGAACAAAGGATAGTCTATTGGTTGTAGATGACATTGAACAAGAAAACACAAAAAATATTATAAATTGGTATGAGTGATCTATTTTTCCTTGAATTTTGGATATGATAGAGATGAGAAGCATCCCTATAACTGTACCAAATTTCGTCAAATTTCGAGGTCACTCAATCAATCAAAGTAGTTATGCAAATGAGGTAGTGGACTTGATGTAGAGCGTTTGAAATTCATATAGTTGTCTATTGTGAGATTCATTTTTTTTCAAAATTTTTATCCATTTTGTAGTATTTTTGTGCCAAGTTATAGTTAATATATTTAAGATTTTACCGTTTAAAATGAATTATAGATTGTTAAGTACATTAATCTTAGTATGAACTTATTGTAGGGACCTAACTTACCATTCAAGTTGCAAGTCTTGAAAGTTTTGACTATAAGTTCTAACATACATATTCATTTAGTTTGGATTTTGGATATGAGTTGGGAAACATAGTGATCAAATTCATTATCCAATTTAGGTGGATGTGTAGCAAATATAAAAATCAAAATTACATATTAAAACCATTTTAGAATACATTTATTTTTAGTATAACAAAAAAAAGTAAAGGATTCCACTGGCTCAAGAATGATTTAATTTTGATTTTAGTTGGTCAACTAACAAATCCAAGAAATGTAGCCATGTTGGATTCTAGGCTTATCTACACATAGGTGCATGCCCAATTTGTTTTCTTTTTATTTTTCATGTAAAAATTTCAAGTGAAGTTATTCAAAAAATAACAAAGAGCTATCTATCCATGATTTTGTTATACCCAAAATAGATGGTTCAAGTTCTCTACATTAATCATTCTGCTATTTATAGATTTATATATTTGTGATGCTCTTGTATTAGAGAGCTTATTTAGTCTTGTATTTGATATTTTGAGGATATATGCACTGATTTGAGATGATATTTGGTAATTTTATAGTGAGAATATGTAAATGCATCTTAGGATTATAATAATTGATGACCATAGTAGATAGTTTTAATTACACTAATTGCACCAATTTAATCTTATGTAGGATTAGGAGAATGATTCTCCTATATTTGTAACTCATTTATGTGACTTTGGGGAGTGATAAAGGATATGATGGTATAATTGAGAGAAGATATGATTTTTAGTGAAAAGGAGTCAGATGCTCAATCTGCCAGAAATGTGTTATTTTTATGAGCATAAAAATTGCATCATCGCTCTATTCTAGATTGGGAGTTAGACATTTTGATTCACAAAAAAATTTTCTTTATTTGATGTTTGTAATGAAATGGGTTTCTAGAAGGAATTGATTGGATTCATCTCATGTTTCTTATGACCTTGAGGATGCTCATTTTTGCCTAGTTGACCAATATGTTTTTTAATTAGTAAATTTTATTATGCAATTGTGATGTATTTCACATGGTTCATCATAGATTTAAGGCGACTAAGTTGGTCCCGAGAATAGAGAATTTCAACAATTTTAATGGTTTTATGATATCAATGTTCTGATTGTAGTCATCTTTGCGACCCTATACCATGCGTTTGTGAGCATCCTTTGGCAAATAATCTTCCCTTGTACCTACAAACACATCCATTTGAGTTTCTTTTAACTTTATATACCCATCTGCTACCAAATACCTTTTGATTGGATGACATTGGAACCAAATCCCAAGTGTCCATGTCCGTCAATGCATCTATATCTTCTTTCATGGCCTTTTCCCAATTAGGGTTTTCCTTTGCCTCTTCATAGGTTGAGGGTTCCTCTGAAATTGAGTCTTTTGCTAAGTAGATTGAATGCTTTGTAACAAATGTAGAATCATATCCATACCGTTTTGGTTGTCTTTTCTCCCTTGTTGACCTTCTCGATGGCTTTCTTGGAGCATTCTCCAAACTTTTGCATCTTTGCTTTGCCTCTTGACTTTGATAGTTTGTAATCCTTTTCCTTTTCATTGGTCATCATGTGTATCACTTCTTGGATCCTAGACCTGTGCATCATGCTTGCTTCCTATTTTATGAGCATAAAATTCAAGATCATATGGTAGAGTTACCTTTTGTTTGTCTTCATCATACCAAGAACTATGTCCTTCAAACACAATATCTCTACTTGTAGTGAATTGCTTGGTTAAAGGATTAGAAAACTTGTAACTCATCTGAGTTGAGCCATAGATTACCTCTTATTTGTGATGGCACATGAACATAAGTTAAACAACCAAACACCTTGCAATGTCCAAGACTAGGTTTTCTTCTATACCATGCTTCATAAGGAGTCATACCTTGAAGTGATTTGGATGGTAGTCTATTGAGGAGGTACATAAGAGTTGAAATAGCCTCTACCCATAGAGAATGTGGCAACCTCTTCTCTTAATGCATTGTTCTGCTGATCCAACCACTTTCTTGTTTCTTCTCTCTATAATTCCATTTAGTTAAGGAGAGTACCTGGTAGTCACTTCTCTTTTGATACCTTTATCTTGCAAGAACTCATCAAAAGTCTTTGGAGAAGTATTCTTCCCCTCCATCAGATGTGAGCTTCTTAAGTGATCTACATATATGATTCTCCACATGTGCTAGATACTTTTGGAAGCAATCAAGCACTTCATTCTTACTCTTGATAAAATAAAGGCTAGTCCATCTACTATGGTCATCGATGAATGAGACATAATACTCTGATCTTGCCAATGAAGGTTCTTGACTTAGTCCCCATACATCTCTATGTACTAAGTCCAATAAGTTGTTGTGGATGTAGCCGTTGTGTTGAATGGTTGTCTTTGTGCCTTCCCAATCTGACATGCATCACATCTCTTGATCATGTGTTGCTTTGATATGTTTGGCAGTCATAGAACACTTTCATCCGTACATATATCTTTCAAGGTTCTTTCATTCACATAAGCTAGCCTCTTATGCCACACTTCAAGCTCGCTTAAGGTTTGAGACCCAAAGTTGAATAGAGCTATATTTTTGGTTTCTCCTACTTCAAAAGTAAAGAGCCTACCACGTTTTTCACCTCTGGCTATCTTCTTGAAGCCTTGACATGGATCTTCCACAAAAGCTCCATTGGGTGAACCTAACTTGCAAGCCTTTCACAACTATTTGGCCTACACTTATTAGGGTTTTTGTAATAGTTGGAACATAGAGTACCTTGATCAAAATATTTATCCTACCATTGAAAGCTTTGAAATTACCAATCTTTTCCACACTATGCTTTGTATCATCCCCTATTGGAATTTTATGTCTATGCTTTGGACTTTCCAAATTAGATAAGAGAGCTATGTTTCCATGATTTGAAGATCCTGAATCTATGTAGAATAAATGATCATCCTCTTTACCCTCATTGTGGCTTAGATTCATCAAGAGCAATGAGTCTTCATGTTGTTGATCTTTAGAATAAATCTTGAAGTCCCTTATGTTATGGCCTCTATTGTTATTGTTAAAGTTGTGTCCACCTCTTCCTCTATTACTCCCATATCCACCTCTTCCACTTCCTTTCTAGGTCTTCCCATTGAACCAACAATTTTGAGTGGTGTGGTTGGTCTTATCACAAATGGTGCAAGGTTGAACATTTTGGCCTTCAAACTAGCGCATTTGGTCCACCATCTGGATCATGGTTCATTCGATATGATGAAATTAGATCCAAAGTCTCTACACATGATAGGTGGTCAAAATTAGTGTTCAAAGTCTAGGTGTAAGGATTCCAAGGATATTCCAAGCACTTATTATTCACACACAAAGGCTCTTTCCTCCTCAAGGGGATTCCTAGGGTACGTTTAAGAAAGGACTACTATGAGTTTGTGTGAATGCTCGACAGGATAAAAAGAATAGGGTTGCATTATTCATTATTAGATAAGGTGATTATTCACAAATAATTATGGAGTTTTATGGTAGGCCACCACTATTCAATTGAATTATTCTATGCCATGTCAACTTATTCGAATGAGTAAGAATTATTTTTACATGGCAACTTGGAGCTTTTTTGAGCTTTTCCATAAGAAAACAATGAAATTTTTGTAGTTGGAGACATCCATTGATAATGTTATTTGTTCCTTTCTCACTCCATAGAGGTAAGGGCATATGAATTCTTCCAAAATCTTTCTTTCATGTTAATTGATTTTACCTACCATTGCACAAATATAACAAATACACTATCGGATAAATTAAAAAATTTGATTATAAGTAATTTTTTAAACATTATTAAATGAATAAGTAGATAAATAGTGGGAAGATATATAAGTGTATGGATACATAAATCGAACGTATTGTGATAACTTGACATGAATCTATGTAACTATTAGGAATGTAAGAGTGAAAGAATCAGACACTCACAATAGTTTATATACACTTCCTATTACTATTTATGATTCTTGTCAGATGAATGCATATTACTATTGTGAAAGTAAGAGACAAAGAATCAGACAATCACAATATTTTTTATACACCCCCTATACTAAAAATGATTATCCCCAAGTGAATCTATGTGAATATTATGAGACTAAGAGTCAAAGAATAAAAAAATCACATTAGTCCCCATACAATCCGTATACTTTTGGGAGAACAGGAATCAAGACAAAAATTCAACCAATATCTATCGATCTAATTTCTCTATCCTAATACTATTGGGAGAATAAGAATCAATGGAACGAGTCAAACATCATAATAGATGATGATTCTGAAATTAATTAAACAAAGTATACAAGAAACAATTTCATGTCATAACATGTATACTTATGAATACTAAAAAGAACATAAATAACAACTGCACAAACATAAATTACACATATTTTAGAGATGCATATGTAAATCATAACATATGTATGATATATAACAAACATAATAACATAAAAAAATAATAAATGAATAAAAGAAATATAGCAATACTGAAAAATCTCATAAAACTCTACTGTATGCTATGCTCTACATCTTTCAATAGAAAACAATCATATCAAATGAGTACCTTTTGATCAAATGTGAAGCTATATATTTTGGGTATGTTTAGATTTTTGATCAAAACCCTTTTAGATCAAAATAACTTTAGATAAAAAATAATTTTTGATATTTTATTGCACGATACTAAAAGATCCCTCCATAAAAAGACTATATTTTGTATTTTTCTGTTATCCGATCGAATAAATGCAACTTAGAAGAGAGATACTAGTGGATTTTCTCTATTCTAGAGTACCTAGTATTCCAGACACCCAATCCAATCTCTACCACTTCTTGGAGTCATATATTTTTATCTAGAGGTTCTTGGTCACTCAAAGAAGTTGGAGAAGCTTGGAAAGGCTTAGAAAGATGAGTTGTCAAGTGGTGAAGTTGGTACAACAAACCTGCATAGGACGAGCCCTAGCTCTTTGGATATCTAAAATAGAGGTATTGAGCTTGTGGTTAGTGCAATAAAACTCAATAGGTACTTTGGAACATCAACAAGAACAGGTTGATGCAAAACATACAACTTTCACCATGACCAGCTCACAAGAACCTTCTAAAAATGGATGAAAATTATGACTTCAAACACTAAGAGCAGCCAAAACAGTAACAATTGGAAACATTCTTCTTAAGGGAGTGTCATACATAGGGTTGAATTCCTATCATGCATAATATCCCTAATTTATGTGAACTATACAAGGAGCAATCACCTTAACACTGAACTGGTGTCATCCCGAAATTTTAGGGAGTTGTAGAGAATGACCCTAAGACTGAAAATCTTGCATATCTCGAAAAGTAATGAACCAAATGATCTCAAAATTTGTAGGCATAAACTAGATAGTAACAAACTTCCAAAAAGATTTTAATCACTAGAGTTGGATCTCTTTAGAGAGAGCAGCACTCTCTGCGAGTTGACTCAGTGTAAGGAAGAAACAGTAATAAACTGAAGTGGCACCAAGAAATGAACAAGAAGTATATGTATTGCTTTAAATCATCATGCTACTTAGTGTAACAATGTTGTGGAAACTTTATATAGACTCTTGAGTACATGGCCACGCCTTTTCTTCAAGGATTTGAATTCGAAATTAGGTGGATTTCGAAGTTTAGACTGATTGGAATAATTTCTTACAATCTAGGGAAATGAAATTTGAAATCACATCTACCTTTTGATTGATTGATTGATTGACAATCAATTCCAAACACTTCTAACTCATGGCTTCTATTCCTTTTACTCTTCTCTTTTTACAAAGATAAATACTTTGTGAATTACGTAAGAGGGTGATCCTATGATCAAACTCTCAATACAACAAATGAATGTAAATAAAACTCTACAAGGAGTATACGTGGCATCATTCCAATGATGAGTTTCATAAATATCATGTCCACCTAGAGCATAATGAAATCTTGTTTTTCCAACAACTCCCCCCTCAAACTAGACTATGCTTGAGTCTTCATTCTCTGATAGGTTGAATGCCTGTCATAGCTTTGATACTACAAATCTTTATCCCATCAAGTACCTTTGTCATCATGTCTGCTATTTGTTTCTCAGTAGGAACAAATGAAATGTCAATTTCCTTTGCCATAAGCTTCTCTCTTACAAAGTGGTAATGGAATTCTATGTGCTTTTTCCTTGCATGAAAAATTGGATTTGCAGCCAAATGCATGGAACTTACATTATCTCCAAGTAGATGAGGTTTGGAACTTGAAAGTCCCAAATATGTATACAATGCTTTTAACCATATTGCCTCTTGACTTGCTATGGTCAAAACTTTGTAATCTGCTTCAATTGAGGATAAATCAACTTTTGGTTATTTCTGGGAACTCCATGACACTAGTTTTGAACCTGCAATTACTAAGTAACCAGAGGTATTGCTTCTATCATCCTTAGCTTCTACCCAATCTGTCACGAGGAAGGAGATAAGGAAGAGAGCTCACACACACACACACTGACAATCAAAGAGAAGCACACACTCATATTGAGGCAAGGAAGAATGAACTTCTTCTTCTTCTTCTTTTATTACATAAAAAGGAATGTACAAGAATGACCTAAAAACAATAGTACAACTACTCCAATATATAAACCCCAACACATAAGGAAAACCCTAATGTTCATGAATGAGTGAGTTGGCAAGAAAGAAATTGGCCATCACTCTTGAGAGATAAATCTAATAAAGCTCAATGAAGTGTTCTTGACATATACCGGTGTTACCACTATACATGTCAAAGAAATAAAACAATGATACGTGTCATCCTATATCATCACATGTTGAGATTGATATCTCAACACTCCCCCTCAAGCACAATGCCATGTCCTCTAATCCAAGCATCTTTCGAAACTTCTTCAGCTTCTCTGCTCCAAGTGCTTTAGTGAGAATATCAACAACCTGCTCATTTGGCCTCACATAAACAAGATCAATATCACGTTGTCGGGAAGTTGCGGACATAAGGCTGGTGGATCAGTCAGCCACTAAATCCCTCGGCACACGCAGGGTGTATGAGACAATCGTAGGTGTTTTACGTATATTTTCTTTTGTCTAAGGTAAAAGAAATTCTAATTTATTCGTAAATTTAGGAAATTTGGAATAGGTATTTGAAACACTTTAATCGTTTAAGAACCGTAAGGCTGGGCTGCTCTATATCTATCAACGGATTCTTGCGGTACTATCAAAGTTTCCTCAGTTAATTTTTCTTTTATAATTTCGTCTTCTTGGATTTCTAAATGATTAGGTTGTATATGCCTAATTAAGGGTGGTAGAAATGAATCTATGTTATCTTGGTGTTCATTAGATGCAATTGAAAATAATGCTATAAATCTATTAAGACAATAATCGTGAGATACTGATATTAACGATTCGTGTGTAATAATATCCTTAACTACTTCTACTTCAACTTCTACTTCTAAAGGTGCGTTCTTTTCAGATTCAATTGGATTTTCAGATGACATGGACAAGAAAGATAATGCAAATTGAAATTGAATTAATGTTAATGACACTAATGGATGATTACAATGCTATAAAAAATGATATAATTTCACTAAAAGATAGCTAACAATAAGTGAATCCTATACAAAAGCTTAATGACGGATAATTTTTATGGATTTAAATCAAATTGTCGGATCTTTGGATTGTTTGAATTCTTTTCTTCTATCACGATGCTCTTTGATTCTTTTGCTTTGATTGTCTTCAATGTTTCTGCAAAAACCATTAGGAGAAACTTGAGCTCAACATACATTTAAATACATACACAAGTCCTTCCTAATCCACTCTTTTGGTTTTAACTTTTAATCTACAACCTCACTTTTGCGCACTCATCTCAACCACACTTTTAATTCGCTTTATGCACACAACTTCCTTTCACCTCTCTTTTCATCTACATTAATTCTCTCCATTCTTTCTCTTAACCAACTTTTACACTTTAAGTGCATCTTCTTGTCAGACCACTCCTTAATTCACTTTAATTACACATCTTATATAAACCATTCTTTTTCCTAGTACTCATATAGACCACTAGATATTGATCCTTTTAATTAATCATTTTAATTTAATTAACCTATATTTCTTATTTAAATAAATCATTTAATTTAAGCTTAGTGTAAGGGTTTAATTAATTTGAACCTTAATATTTAAATACACTTATATGCTTACAATCATTAATAATAGCATAGATTAATTTTTAAATAATAAATATGTAATTTTTATATATTAATGTTTTTAAATAACATTGATTTTAACCCTTTAAATATAGTAAAACCCTAGAAAACCTATTTGAAACCCATAAGAAACCCATTAGAACCCTTTGAAAATCAATTGAATACCTAGTTAAACCCTAACTTTAACCAGGAATTAATGCTACTAACTTAAATACATATAAATAAATGTAAACCTAGGGTCTTAAACCCATAAATCAAGGTTTCTATGGCCTAAACACACATTATTTAAGCAGTTTAGGATAAACCGTAGTTCGAACTTTTGTTTTCTTTATCCACTTGATCCTGCAAATACTTAACAAGAGATTAGTTCCAAACAAAATCATTGTTATAATCAGATTAGAATTGACCAATAAACATTTTTTTTAATTTTTCTGGTCATCAACGGAAAAGATGAAATCTTTTCGACATTCGCCCCCGCCAAACCTGCACATCGTCCTCGATGGGCCAACCTGCAGATCATAGAAAGCAATATCAAATTCTTTTGAAATTTATTCATGGCTCAAATGCAAATTGTCTGTATATAAAAATGCTTCTATCATTAGTACATCTTCAAATAGCAAAGAAAACTTACAAAATTATGTAAACTTTAATTTAAACCTTTTCGTTCAAGGCATGAATTGGAAATAGATTTTAGAAAGAAACTATAGAAGTCATTTAAATAGTGTTCGTACTAACTCTTCTATTAACTCTGTTCATAAGTAAAACATATGTTATATAGGCCTTCTATCCTCATTTCCTAACCATTTGCCATTAAGATACAAAAACTAACTCCCCTCTAGCATACATCCGCCTTATATAGCCCGCTTTCCAAATCAGAAGTGATTTCGAGACCACAACTGATCTATTTGATTTTTCTTTTATCTCATTTGTTTTTATCATAATTTTTCCTTTTTGTCATTTTTCCTCTTTTCATTTGCAGCAACCATTAATGTACTGCTTTCAATTTTTCTTCGCAACTTTTTTGATGAAGGGGAAAGGCTTAACCCCTAATCAGAGCAAAGGATCTAGAGGTAAGCTAAAGCAGGAATTAGGATCTCTTTTGCTAAATGGGTCAGATTTAAGGAAGCTTACCTATATAAAACAAATCTACTTCTACTAGGAGTTGCAAGTTAAGGGTTCCGTCAACTATCCATATGACAGCCATAGGTTTCTAATCCCTATCTTCTTTTCACGCACATCCCTACTTCAGTGTAAATTCTACTTTTCATAATTTTATAAGAAGTTTCTTAACCTAGCTGAAGAATGTACATATCTAATGATGATAATGCAGGGAAAAAAAAACTTAAAACATTAATTAGGGTTAGAACTGTTTCACCTGATTTATATTGATTCCATCTTTAACATCGCCTTTCATCCCAATATCGCTTTGATTGCTGGAAGTTTTAAACTGCATGAACCATCTTCAATCTCCTGCGCTTCATCTTTATCATAAATCAGTCTTTAATTAATTGGTTTTATAAAATAAACATTTTCCACTCCCGCTATCAAGTAACAATGTAAAGACTTTCAAGGCAAATTACATTTTATAAATAATTTTGTATTTTCATACATGAAAAAGAAATAAATAATAAAAAACATATTTAAAAGAAAATTTAAACATTGTTTTTATTAAAAAACAATCATTCTTCATTTCCTTCATCATATAATAAATCATAAAATTCTTCATTTCTTTGTTTAAATATTTTAATTCTTTTACCTGCAATTAAATTTTTAAGCAGAGTTCCATCTAACTCTCTTAAAGCATACGTTCCATTTTCATAGCTTTTGACCACCACATAAGGTCCAAACCAACGCTTTTTTAATTTTCTACGGGCATCATTCTGTATATCAAATGTGCTATCATATATCAATACCCAATCATCAATTTGAATTGGCTTTGGTCTTAACCTATGTGATTTATCAAAATACGTTTTATTTTTAAGTCGAGAAATTTTTAATTTTTCTAGAGCGTCTTTCAATCTCTCATTCCCTTGCTCTAGTTGCTGAATCCTTAGAGCTAACAAGTCTTCAGTAGATAAATTATCTTTCCAAGGAAGCATAGTCCAAGTAAGAATTTGGGTATTTACTGGAAAAATTGGTTTTTGGCAATACATAAGCTCTGCCGGCATAAACCCTGTCGTTCTCGTACAGGTCATTCTATCAGCCCACAAAGCGAATGGCAAAAATTTTGGCCAATTCTTCAATTCTCCTTTGCAAGCTTTAGAAATCGCTTTTATGATTGGGGAATGCCCTCTTTCTATTTTTCCGTTAGCCTCAGGGTTATATGCAGTCGTAAGAGCTAAACGAATTCCATGCCTAGCAAAGAATTCCCTAGCCTCTTGCGCATCTAATTCGCCCCTATCGGCTACTATTTTTTCAATATACCCAAATCTCGAAATCACATCTTCTAAAAGAAATTTGCATACATTGAAAGTAGTTTTTGATCTAAGAGCTCGGCCTTCCACATGATTAGTAAGATCTTCACGAGCAAGAACTATGTATCTCATTCTATCGATACCTTTGGGCATAGTGACTAAGTCAACTACCCACTTATAGTGTATGCATGGTGGATACGTAGGATGCAGTGGATCTCTATGCTTAACAGATGAATAAACTTTACATACATCGCAAGAATCCACAAAATTCTTTACATTAACATAAATACCTGGCCACCAGTAACACTCTCTAATTTTTTCATAAGTGGCAACAAAACCTTTATGCCCGGCCCATAAAGTATCATGCATGCTCTTCATGACTTGCATCTGAAGATTCTTAGTACCTAGTACTCTTTGTGGCATTTTGATCTTCCCCCTTGCATGTCTCCAAAGTAATCCATTTTTTAAGAAAAAGTTAAATGCCCTTTTTCTAATATTTCTAAATTTATTTGAAGACCATGAAGGTGATCTAACTAAAGTACTAAGATACTTTCCAATCTCTAGCCACTCTCCTTCATATTCATCTGAATTAAATTTTTCATATACATAAACTGGGGACTCATAATTTATCATATTAGTATCTACTTTGGTTTCATCATTCTGATCATACCTAGCTCTTGAGAGCATATCAGCAACAGAGTTAAATTTTCCTGAAATATGAATTAACATTGGATTGATAAATTTAATATAAGAAATCCAACGAAGCATTGCAATATCTGGTGAAGAACAGTTTGTGATCATTCCAATTAGCGGTAAACAATCTGTCTCCACAATCACATTTGCTCCTATGAAATATTCTTTATCGGACTTTAGAGCTGCGACTAAACCCCAAAGTTCTCTTGTGATTTGAGGATAATTTCTTTGAGTATTATGCAAAATCTTAGCGCCAAATCTAATAGCATATCTTCTACCCTCTTCATCATCTTGACTTATGACCCAGCCAATTCCAATAGGACTAGTATCAACAGTCAAAATAATGGGCTTATTATTCGTATAATCTACTCGTTTAAGGATTGGAGCTTCTTGAAGCAACTTCTTTAATCTACGCATTGCTTGAGTATGTTTTTCTGTCCATAAAAATTTTCTTTTCTTCCTTAATAAATCATAAAGACAGTCAGCTATATGTGCAAAATGTGGTATCCATATAACATAGAAGATACAAGCTCCTAAGAATCGTCGAACTTCACTCACATTTTGACATATCTCCGAAATCTTACTAATGGCATCAATTTTCTGAGGGTATGGCTTCCGTCCATAATGGCCACAAAGATGACCTACAATGAGGACCTCATTAACACCAAAAGTAGATTTTTCTATAGATAACGTTAAGCCAACTTGAATAAATCGCTCAAAGATTTTTTTGCAATCAAGGATATGAGCCTTAACAAATCTTCGACAACCATCTTCATCCAGAGTGCTATCTTTCTCTTCTTCCAAGCAACCCTTAATGGGAATGTCATCGATAAAGGGCATAGTAATGTGAGGAATAAAATCGTGCAAAACCAAATTCATTGCACTCATCATGTGTGCTACTGAATTGGTCGCACCTTGAGGTAATGTACACATCCTAACTAATCCCAAAGGTGTTTTCATGGTAGTAATGTCTCTACTTTCTAATGCCAATTGAAATTGATCATACCCAGAATAGAGATCACCCATTGAATATATAGAATTGCCTGAAAATGCTTCCGCAAAGTCATCCACAATTGGACCTGTACCCACATTTCTAATGGTCACTTTATTAACTGGTTGAAGATCTTGGATAAACTGAAGCTTTCCACTCTTCTTGGGCACAGTAAACCAACGGTTTGAATAGGGAGCTGAAGAGGATTCTAAAATATGCATATGAATTTTTTCTTTAAGTAATCTAATCAGCTCTGGAAGATGAGCTTTAGGTACAGGAATAGGGCGCAAATTCCAAGGAATATGGGGAATAGTGAAAATAATCATTGGTGAAACTATCTTAGGATCTGCACATCCTATCTCTGAAGGCTTAAGAGAAAATGCTCTTCCATGTTGCTCAATAATCTTTAGAAAATACTCTTTTTCTGCTGGAAGAAGGAAACCACTAGCATCTAATTTAATTTGATTTAAGGATTCTTTAGTAAATACATGGCCAATATTTGTTGGATTTCTGAGGATTGGCTCATGACTTACATTCTTTATAATATCATTACTGAATTTGGGTAGTGGTTGAGCTACGGGTTTAACCTTCTTACTAACAGTTTTATATTTGGTCTCCACTAAGGCATCATACTCATGATCAATACTAGAGGCATATTCCTGAATTAATGCATACATATCAAGTGAAGAGATAAGAATATGGGAATTAGACTTATTTTGATAACAAAGTTCCAATTCTTCTAATGTTGAAAAGCATTGTGTAGTTTCAATAATATGTTCAATACTTTCATCCATTAATAGATCTCCTTTAATTTTCAAATGTTTTTCGTATTTTTTTCTAAGTTTTCTAGGAATTTGTTTAAAATGAAAAATATTTAAAGTAGCAGATGGAAAATAAACAGTCATTTTATCTAAGTTCTGTACAAGATTTTGCGAGATTTCGAACCAAAGTCCACTGTCATCTCGCTCAACAGTGGCATTTATTCGAAATCCTGATCTAAGTGTCTTAAAGGAGTTTTTCTTAAAGATCTACGATTACGAGGATGATTTATACAAAGCGTCATGAATTGAACAGATTTAAGGCCATCACGAGAACGAATTCTTGCAAAAGCACCTCCATCATCCAATACTTTTGTCTCCATTCTTTGTTCACAAATGAACGGCTGCCCCAAAATAATTGGGTACGAGCAGTCATCATGAACAAAGAAATTATGTTCCTCTTTAACATCTCCAATAGTAATAGGAACATTTGCACAAGCTCCTAGTAGATAGCCAGATGCATTGTTGGCTGCCTTCATTTTCCATCCATGGTCCCTATCTATGGGCCATTTTCCCTCATTATAAATCTCCCGTGAGACTACATTGATTTCTGATCCTGAATCGATTAATGCTACTTGTGGTTTATTATTATTTCCTATCTTAACTATAGTTTCAGTAGTACCCCTAGCCCAATGTTTCTGAGTGTAATGGCTATTAGGGTCTTCATTTCCTTTTTCCAAATGTCCAATAACAGGTCCTAAATAATTTCTACGATCAGACGATTCTCTATACTCAGATTCATTTATTTGTACAACACTCACTTTTGGTTCATCCTGATCTTTTCTTTCCTCCATTTCAATATCTTCCGTTCTATATTCTATAGGTTCTCTTCGTCTTTTAATGATACTCATGAAATCTTCCTTCACATCTGTTCTTGAAAATGCTAACCATTCCTCTAATGTCATGGTTACCTCTGCCTTCATGATTTTTTCATCCATAACTTTCCGAATATCTATTTGTTTCTCAATTTGAGAGATCAATCGGAAAGTCGGAGGTTTCTTTTTCGGTTTTTCTTCCTTACTTCCTTCTTCTCGTATGGGTTGTGTTTCATTAGGTTTCTCTTGACTTCTGTCTTCACTTATAGTTTTCTTTTCTAAATTTTCTCCTACTTTCTTTCCTTTACCCTTATTTTGAGACTTCTTTTCTTGTTCTTGTTGTTTTGGTTCTTGACTAGGCTCTATTATAGGCGGTTCTTTAATTGTATGAGTCGTTTCACCCTCTTTTCTAGCCCTAGTTGTTCGTTTAGACTGTCCCTCTTCATCCCGTTTCCTCTTCTCATCTATATTAATTTCATGGGCATAAACTGAGAACATGTCTACTGGCTCATTCCAACATGTTTTTGATCTAATATCCGAGCTCGTAGCACATAAGTTCTCAACAGATAACTTGCCTCTACTAGCAGTATCATAAACCTGCTCCCAGAAATCACAATTAGAGTCTTCACTATCCAGCCTACAAGCATATGTATTTTGGCTTGTGGAGGCTTCAAAGAAAGTTTTCATTCCCCCTTTGCCATAGTTTGATGCCAAAGGCCTTTTTGTTACATAGTCACAGATCTTTCGATCTACTTCTGTGACCCAATTCTTATCCTTGGCCTCTTTGAATAAGTTGCATGTCCAGTGTGGATGCTCCAAATCATCACACCAGAGACATCGTCGCGCTTGGTTAAATGGTCTTCTAGCTGGCATCTGATTCCTAGGATTTTGTTCTAATTCTTTTGGTTTCTCCTGATCTCTCAATTTAAGCTCTTGCATACTCTTTATAGTAGCTATTTCAGTCGCCAAAGTCTCCACATGTTTGACAAGTGATTCTACTGATGTTTTTAACATTATAATTTCAGATTCATCCTTTCTAGAGTTATGAGGAGTGGGGTCATTATCTATCTTTCCTAGCACATCTCTTTCATATCTTCTTGGAGTTTGTATCTGATTTCGCTCCTGTCTTTGGGCTAACCTATGGACAGCTGCTCTTACATTATCCCAATTTCCAGTAAGCCCACTTGCAGTCGCTCCATCCTCAAGCATTGGTTCTAGCTCTCGTCTAAGAGAGGGATCTAGCATGTTTAGAAAATTTCTTAATTTATCTGGTTCAAGAGCTGTTCTGTCTGCTTGAGGCATTTGGTTAAATTTGATATCAAATTCAGCTAATCCCTGAGTTATGTGTTGGTCTAACTTTGTTGTTCCTACCCATCGCATGAATGTGGCTCGATTATTCTTACTGTAATCTTCATGCGAAAATTCAGTAAGAAGCCGAGTCTTGAAATCCACCCAAGTCATATTTGGTTGGACTACTCGCAATTGGATTCTCTCTCTAGTGAATCCATGAGCAATTCGTATAAATGTATCTTTTTTATTGTCTTCAGGTAGCCCGTATTGTTTTGTCAATTGTTCATAATATTTAAGATAAGCTGTTACATTTATTCCAGTAAATTTCCCCCTATCTGTTTTAATTGCATCTATGATCTTCCAAATTCGCTGCTCTTCAAAATGATCTGCCATAGTGGATAAGTCTAATTTTATAGATAAATATGAAATATACGTATATAATTCCCGTAATAATCCGTCTATATCTTGATCCTGATACGATTCCGTGGTGAAAGAAACAGAAATACAGAAAATATTCCTACTTCTTTACCAACAAAACGAAAGAAAAATTTCCTACTGCTTTGGAAAAAGAAAATTTTCCTAGTATGTTATAACCAAAAAGAAAACTTTCCTATGATTTTGCAATAAAGAAACTTTTCCTACTATGTAATGAAGAAAATTTTCCTACTGCTTTTTTTTTTTAAATAAAGAAAACTTTCCTACGATTATGCAACAGAATAAGAAAAAATATACCTGATCAGCCAAATCTTTTCATGCATGTGCAATCGTCACTTTTATGAAAGTTCATGGATAAAGGAGACGTGACGAGGATCAATCAGCTGCAGCTCCAACGGATGTCGATACTCCTTCTTCAATCGTCAACTTATCTATATATGCATATGCAAATCAAAATGAAAATATACCTTTATACTTACAATGTCATGCCGAACCTTCACGTCGGGTTCACCAAGATGTCGGGAAGTTGCGGACATAAGGCTGGTGGATCAGTCAGCCACTAAATCCCTCAGCACACGCAGGGTGTATGAGACAATCGTAGGTGTTTTAGGTATATTTTCTTTCGTCTAAGGTAAAAGAAATTCTAATTTATTCGTAAATCTAGGAAATTTGGAATAGGTATTTGAAATACTTTAATCGTTTAAGAACCGTAAGGCTGGGCTTCTCTATATAGCTCCATAGCTTCGATTTGATACGGTGAAACTAAGTTTTCCTTGGTAATTTGATTTTTAATTAGCTCCTGTTCTTCAGTTGTATTTTGATCTATGCTTGGTTTCCGCACTAATGCTGGTGGGAATAAGTCGTCGTTAAATTCTGGTTCAGGCAAAACGATAGTAAATAATGGTAATAGGCACGAAACAAGACGATCGTATTCGATCAGCCGTAACGACTCGTGCACTATCTTATCTTTGATTCTTTCAGGTTCGATATGTTCGTTGGTAGATGAAGTCTCAAGTGGAGATGGTAATAAGGTGCCTAAAATTAAATGTTCTAATTCATGCTTCCTAACAGATTCATTTTTAGCATTACTGGTTGTTCCTCTTTTTATCGACATACAAATGATCAATTCAGAATCTTTTCTGGGAATAATCAAGAGAAATTGAAATTAAAAATTGACAAGAATGTAAATACAAATTAGTATTTGGTTCACCAAAAGTCGGCGCGAAAGCGACGGTCGGTGGATCAGGCCAACCGCCAAATAATACGGCGCACGCCGGGTGCTTGGAGCGAGCTCAGGTGGAGTAAAGACTCAGTCAGCTCAAGTAAATGGAAACGTGGTCATACATTAGATGTTCATCAATAAGCGATTTCTTGACTTAACATATTCAGAACAGTAGCACAACGATGGGAACCAAACAAGATAACATATAATTTCTACTAATGAGGCATCATAATTCGATTCATGATGAAGGTACAACACCAAAAGATATCAGATCACACAAAAAAAAACACTATCATATCATTATTCTAAGTTTATAAAGAAGCAATTGACAGTTAAGTCGTGAAACAGATCATACATATCAATTCCATTAAAATTTAATGAAGCGCTATAATTTTTCAAACAATCATCACTATGAATTTATTGAGCGTGAATTCTTCAGATCGGTAGAGTGACGATTGGAGCGGAGGGCATGTTATATATCATTGTTATCTACAAATTCAATGTGTGTGTGAACATACCATGAGCAAATCCTGGGCGTTGACGGTTTAAAGGCGCAGCGGTCACACATATTCATTCGTATTGGAATCTATCATAGAATATTGGTAAATTTCAGCAACACAAGTCTCGTTATCGTGGCCGGTTGTTCAGAAGAAAAAAAATCATTGAACTGTTCTGATCAGCTAAAATAAACAATTCATCAAAATTTTTGTGCGCCATCACTGCAGAGTTGTAGAATTCATGAAAAAAAAATCCTTCAGGTTTGCTCGCAGTCAACGATGATGTTTGCCTGAACTTCAGTATTTGTGAAAAACAACTTCACAAGTAGAACGAATATCGGTCTCTGTAGATCTTGGTTTGTTTTGTAGAACTGTCAGATTTGAGATTTGATAGCATCCTCTGAACGTTTGCAGAAGACCATATATTCTGTCATTCCGAATCCCCCCCTCGATCAGATGTTTTCATTCATTCGCGCTATCAAATAATTCCCTTTGCCAATGATTTTTCTTTGTCAGAATTTGTTCCTCAACTTGATGATTTCTGTGTCAGATCACAGAACAGATCGTGGCTAATAAATGTACAGTGAGAGCTCAGAGTTCACCCTGATGATGAATGTAGACATCAGAGTTCTTTCCAAGATTGTCAGACATCGAGTGCTCTCCTGCATAGCTTTCTTCTCTTCCCTTCTCCTCCAGAACATCCAGCTCCCTTCATCCCTATGAACAGGTGTGTAAACCAACTTGATACGACACCCAACGTCTTCCAGCATCAACTTTATATTGTCTTCAAAAGACAAAGAAGTCTCTGAAGCATCTGTGAACGAAACCATTCATGAGTGTAAACTCCTTTTGCCCGCCTTCATAATCTCAAAACAACATCTGTGTCAGCTCTCGTCCAATCTCATAGACCATAAAGTGGACGTCAGATATGAATCTCCTCCTGCTTATTAATAAACTGTAGGCATGAATTGGTTCAGTGTGTGGGTAATGAATCATAGAGAAGAGCAAACTGCATATCATTGATTAATGTAGTTATCAAAGCATCTCGAGCACTTCAGTGTCTAAATCCTCTATTTGTTGAATTTGCTCTCTAAGACTAGCGCAACAAGGCTTCCGGTGACTTGTAATGGATTATTCTGAAGCTGTATGTTCCTACGTCTGATTTCCGGCAGAACAAGATCTCTTGAGAAATATTTAAAAAGCTTCAGAAGCAAACAACTGCAGCACGTTAGCGTCCTTCTTCATAGCATAGCCAATATCAGTATAAGAACGAAAGTTTCAGAATTCCGTGCATCAACAGAATCTCCTCTGTTTCTCTCTTCTCTGAGGCTCCGTGTCTACAGCTCCTCTATCATCCCCTCTTCTTTCACCGATTTTCTTTCAGCACTGATAATTTTCTCCTGAATGGCGCCCCCCCCCCCTCCTCTTCTTTTTTGAAGAAGATCGATAATATGTTATAATCATTAGAGAAGCTTTCGCCTGTGGTCGTCCAATCCCTGTTCCCCGAAAAAGTTCTGTACCATATTAAAACCTAAATAGTGGCCTCTCTTCCTGTCCGATCTTTATGTGCCCTTTATCACCTTTTTCATAAGCTTTTCATCTACTTTTGTTCATGAAGTGAGCGCCTTCCTTCGTTTCCTTGGAGTCCCTTTTAATAGCTACAACACATTCTCCAATCCTATTGTGCATGGCCACACGCATCCACTCTTTTCCAACTAAACATTACACTCTAGTATTTAGAGCTTCACCCAAAATTATAAGAAAAAGGATTACTCGAACAAAGTAACGCTGTATTTACATATCAGTTTGCAATGAGCCAAGGCATTGTGGTTGTTTGTATTCATGACTTTGGGAGAGAAGTTTTCTCTGATATCCATAAATCATATCATGAACTTTTGATCCGAAAAATGTTCGGATTTGATTCAAGTAGATGCGAGAGTAGAGATATGAATCTCTACGACACTCACCCCCACCAAACCTGCACGTCCTCCGGATGCGCCAAATAAGACCTGTTTTCAGCTTAATAATAAAATCAATTCCATAGCATAATATGTGCATGGGTTTTAAAATCCAAGTGCCTTATACAGGGCTGTGAAATTAGCCCTATTTATATGCACACTTTGAAAATGCATGTTTAAAATTAATGGTGCAATCAATAAAGAGAATGGCTTCTGATGGTGAGGCTTGTGCACTCACTCACATACATAGCAATGTGGAATTACATAAATCCTTACAATCACTCTTATGTGCAAGGGTAATACTCAGTGTGCCTCAATGCATGGTCATGTAGTGTGACCCTACTATGCATACTTTTGATGTATCTTCAAAATCATGGTGCATAAAGGGTAAGAGCTTTTGATGAAGAGGTTTCTATCTCCTATAGTTCGACTTTGCTCGCAGATTTCATCATGCCTTTTACATTTTTGATTGGTGCAATTGATCGTGAAACTAAGGGAAAAGCTCAACATGTGTTTTTACATAAGTTGATGCATACTTTAAATGCAAGGTTAAACAAAATGGTGCAAAACTGGAAGGAAAAGTTATTTATAATCTATTTTTGATGAAAATCTTGGTTCATCAATCAGCTTCCAATCTTCATGCTAGTCCTGAAAAATAACTCAACTCAAAAATCTTGTGAGAAACATAATTATTAGCAAACTTATACAAAAGGTAGCAATCCAAGATAATACTTCTCGATAGTCCATCTGTAAAAACCAAAGCAATATTAAGTCAACTTGGTAGCTTTCATGATATTCCACTGAAATATTAAATCCTCCATTCTTGCTTGACCTGTATCAAACCACTCAAAAATTTGATTAGAAAAACCAATATTAACATCATTAAGGCAAAACAAGTGTTCATTTATATTGAAACCCTTCAATTCATATTTTTCAAATGTATAAATATCATTGTTTATAATGTTCTCATATTGTTCTTCCTTATATGAAGAATCAATGTGAGTAATAATTTTAGGAGAAGCTATTGTGATGAGTGGGATTTCTTTAACACTTACATCACTCACTTCTTCAATGATTAATTTGGGGAGACTTTTAGAAGAATCAAACAAAGGTTTCTCATGTTCACACTCATGTTTGTTTAATGTTTTGTGTTCTGAAATTGTAATTTGGTTTTCATCATTCATCATTGGTGTAGCATCATCTAATTCATTGTTTGTAAATTTGTTTTCTTCATTTATCTTTTGATAAGTACAGTCTAAATCGTTGCTTTTAGAAAGAGGAAAATATTTGAGGTTTTGGCGTTCATATCTAAGAGCAAGTCGATGAATTTGCTTTTGCACATATGTCCAATCACTG
The DNA here is from genome assembly GCA_020310875.1 of Ceratopteris richardii. NCBI lineage: Eukaryota > Viridiplantae > Streptophyta > Polypodiopsida > Polypodiales > Pteridaceae > Ceratopteris > Ceratopteris richardii. The sequence continues at coordinate 82,990,851 of CM035419.1, read as the reverse complement.
GTCAGGCCATTTGAGGTATTATGTTCTTCCAAAAGAGGCGCTAGGTCTTTTTGAATTGAGTAATCAAGGATAGTTAAAAAATTTATAACTTTATAAGGCTCGAGATAAGTTTGTTCGTGCTCCGGTAAATCACTAAACTGTTCTTCAAACTCTTGAAAACTCTCAATTAAGTTCTCTTTTGGTTTCGATGTATTTACCCAAGCTTGAAATGTTTCATGATTTCTTTTTGTTGAATCCTCGAAAACAAATTCGTGTAGCAATTGGGTCTTAAAAATATTCCAAGGTATAGTGGACGAGCCCAACCTAAGGTTTATTCTATCTCGGGTATCTCCATTTGATATACGCCTAAAGGTGGAAACCCAACTATCCCTAGGTATGCCATATTGATATGCTAAATGTTCGTATTCCTTGAGATAGCTAGTAACATCTTTACCACAAAACTCTTTCTTCTCTATTTTGAGGTCATCAATCAATTTCCATACTCTTTTTTCTATTAGGTAAGGGTCCATGATGAAATCTCTATTTCCTAACCACTCAAAACTATGTCACAAATATCAGATCTCCCTGAGCTGCTATGCCGCTTCTTCACGTCGGGTTCACCAAGATGTCGGGAAGTTGCGGACATAAGGCTGGTGGATCAGTCAGCCACTAAATCCCTTGGCACACGCAGGGTGTATGAGACAATCGTAGGTGTTTTAGGTATATTTTCTTTCGTCTAAGGTAAAAGAAATTCTAATTTATTCGTAAATTTAGGAAATTTGGAATAGGTATTTGAAACACTTTAATCGTTTAAGAACCGTAAGGCTGGGCTGCTCTATATCTATCAACGGCTTCTTGCAGTACTATCAAAGTTTCCTCAGTTAATTTTTCTTTTATAATTTCGTCTTCTTGGATTTCTAAATGATTAGGTTGTATATGCCTAATTAAGGGTGGTAGAAATGAATCTATGTTATCTTGGTGTTCATTAGATGCAATTGAAAATAATGCTATAAATCTATTAAGACAATAATCGTGAGATACTGATATTAACGATTCGTGTGTAATAATATCCTTAACTACTTCTACTTCAACTTCTACTTCTAAAGGTGCGTTCTTTTCAGATTCAATTGGATTTTCAGATGACATGGACAAGAAAGATAATGCAAATTGAAATTGAATTAATGTTAATGACAATAATGGATGATTACAATGCTATAAAAAATGATATAATTTCACTAAAAGATAGCTAACAATAAGTGAATCCTATACAAAAGCTTAATGACGGATAATTTTTATGGATTTAAATCAAATTGTCGGATCTTTGGATTGTTTGAATTCTTTTCTTCTATCACGATGCTCTTTGATTCTTTTGCTTTGATTGTCTTCAATGTTTCTGCAAAAACCATTAGGAGAAACTTGAGCTCAACATACATTTAAATACATACACAAGTCCTTCCTAATCCACTCTTTTGGTTTTAACTTTTAATCTACAACCTCACTTTTGCCCACTCATCTCAACCACACTTTTAATTCGCTTTATGCACACAACTTCGTTTCACCTCTCTTTTCATCTACATTAATTCTCTCCATTCTTTCTCTTAACCAACTTTTACACTTTAAGTGCATCTTCTTGTCAGACCACTCCTTAATTCACTTTAATTACACATCTTATATAAACCATTCTTTTTCCTAGTACTCATATAGACCACTAGATATTGATCCTTTTAATTAATCATTTTAATTTAATTAACCTATATTTCTTATTTGAATAAATCATTTAATTTAAGCTTAGTGTAAGGGTTTAATTAATTTGAACCTTAATATTTAAATACACTTATATGCTTACAATCATTAATAATAGCATAGATTAATTTTTAAATAATAAATATGTAATTTTTATATATTAATGTTTTTAAATAACATTGATTTTAACCCTTTAAATATAGTAAAACCCTAGAAAACCTATTTGAAACCCATAAGAAACCCATTAGAACCCTTTGAAAATCAATTGAATACCTAGTTAAACCCTAACTTTAACCAGGAATTAATGCTACTAACTTAAATACATATAAATAAATGTAAACCTAGGGTCTTAAACCCATAAATCAAGGTTTCTATGGCCTAAACACACATTATTTAAGCAGTTTAGGGTAAACCGTAGTTCGAACTTTTGTTTTCTTTATCCACTTGATCCTGCAAATACTTAACAAGAGATTAGTTCCAAACAAAATCATTGTTATAATCAGATTAGAATTGACCAATAAACATTTTTTTTAATTTTGCTGGTCATCAACGGAAAAGATGAAATCTTTCCGACAACGTGCTAGTACCTTCTCTCTGATGAAGTGATTATGTACCTCAATATGCTTTGTTCTAACATGAAAAACAAGGTTTCGTGTTAATTGTATGCTAATAAGATTATCACAATAGATGGTGATAGGCTTTTGCACTTCCACACCTAAATTTGCAAGTAGCATCTCCAGCCATGATGCCTCACATGCTGCCATTGCAACATCTCTATACTCAGCCTCTATACTCGACAAAGCAACAATGGGTTGCTTCTTACTACTCCATGTAATAAGTGCACCTCCAAGTGAGAATAGAAAGCCACTAGTAGATCTTCTATCTAGATTATTACTAGCCCAATCTGCATTGGTGTATCCATGAACCTGTAAATCTACAACAGCTTCATAAAAAACAATGCATAATCAAAAGTAGCACTCACATAGCATAGAGTGCACCTCACAGCATCCAAATGTGGCTTCCTGGGAACTTGCATAAATTGACTTTCAAGTCCAACAACATAGCTTAGATTAGGCCTCGTAATTTTGAGATATATCAAACTTCCCACTATTTTCCTATACATAGTAGCATTTTCCAATGCTTCACCTGATGTAGTATCTAAGCTCAAATTCTGATCTAATGGCATAGAAATTGACTTACAATCAGCCATACCATACTTTTGCAGCATATTCAAAGCATATTGCCTTTGCGACATCCATATACCTATTTTTGTATGTATAAACTCAATGCCCAAGAAATAGTGAAACACACCAAGATCTTTCATGTCAAATTCCTACATAAGAAGTTGCTTTACCTCTTTGATGCTTTCATCATTATCATCACCTACAATCAAGTCATCAACATAGATATCCACAATTGTGATCCCATCATCACCCTTCCTTGCATATAGTGAATGATCTACATCACACATAGAAATTCCAATGGTGGTCAAGTAATCAACAATCCTTGCATGCCATGCACGAGGTGCTTGCTTCAGCCCATACACACCTTTTGCAACCTGCAAACATATTTTGGATGCTTTGAATCTTCATATCCTTATAGCTGGTCCATGTATACTTCTTCCTATAACTCACCATGTAGAAAAGCATTCTTCACATCCATCTGATGCAATGTCCATCCTTTTGCTGTAGCTAATGCAACAAGTGTTTTGACAGTAGACATTTTAGGTATAGGGCTAAATGTTTCCTCATAATCAATGCCATAAGTTTGTGCATATACTTTTGCTACCAAATGTGCTTTATAACTGCTTATGCTACCATCAACATTGTGCTTTACCTTGTAAACCCACTTGCAGCCTATGGGCTTCTTTCCATGTGGCAATGGAACCAGCTTCCATGTATTGTTTCCATAAAATGAAGACATCTCCTCATCCATTGATTTTTCCCAATCTGCATTTCTGATTGCATCTTCAAAACAAGAAGGTTCAACATCTTGATACTATTACCTTTGTCATGTAGGCAAAATGATGAGCTATGTAACTATCATATGTCAATTGTTACTTGTAAACTTCTCTTCAGGTGTAACTTGACGTAGAGTAGCAGTCGAAGTTCTCTTCATGATGTATACAACAGTATGAACAACTTCTGCCCAATAACAATGAGGCATATTCTTCTCAGCCATCAAGGTTCTTGCTATTTTTGCAATATGTCTATTTTTGCATTCAGTAATGCCATTCTGTTGTGGTGTGTACCTGCATGAAAAATGATGCCAAATTCCATGATTTTTTAGAAAATTGTTGAACTCATTTGACATGTATTCACCTCCTCCATTAGATGTTAATGTCTGAATATACTTCCCTGTCTAATTTTCCACCATAGCTTTAAGAATCTGGAAGTGAGTCAATGCCTCACTATTCTTTCATAAAATATACCCACATGTTTCGTGTATGGTCATCAATGAAAGTAACATAAAACATACAACCACCCATAGATGTGGTCTTTGCAGGACCCCAAACATCTGTATGTACCATTTCTAGTATGTTCTCACTAACATTCTTGTCATGTGGAAATGATGCTCTTGGCTATTTTCCAAATTGACATGTTGCACATAACTTTTGCATCTCTGTAACCTTGAAATTTGGTAGTCCATGGACAATCTCCTTTGACTGCATCAATTTCAGCCTTTGCAAGTTTGCATGTACAATTTGTTTGTGCCAGATATCTATATTACCCATGATTCCTACACCTTTTGCAAACATGGCTACATTCATTTCAAGAATTTTCACATTTAAGGTGAACATCCTACCCACTTTGTTTCCTTTGGCAATCAATATTCCATCCCGTTTGTATTCTTCTACATATAACCCATCGACATTGAACCTAACTTGTAATCCATGGTCAATGATTTGTCCAATAGAAACTAGATTCTTTGTTATATTTCGAACATGCAACACATCATCACAATGTTTTACCTTCTCGCCCTCCATAGATAATGCTATGTTTCTTGTATGCTCGATAGGGTGTGATGTGTTATCGACTGTTTCAACATATCCAAGATCTGGTAATTTCTACAAAGTACTAAACCATTCCACATGATTGGTCATGTGATTTGGAGCACCTAAATCAACATACCAGACATTGTCATTCGATTTTGAAACACCAACAGACATCGTATTCATCATGTGATGTTGAACCATGAATAACTTCTCAAAATCATATGCACTTGTGGATGCATAGTTATTTTGCAGCCTTCTATTATTTTGATTCTTCAACCTGCAATCACGTTCAAAGTGTCCACGTTTACCACAATTCCAACATCCTTTATTGTCATTACTTGAATCGTTTCTTTGGAAATTTTTGCGACCTCTTTGGCTCCCCCTACCTCAAAATTGTCCTCTTCCTCATGCATGATTCTATTGTTGACCTTACTCTTGGTTACTGTTTCCTCATCCACTTCCAAAACCTCTACCTATGACTCTTCCTCTGGAAGAGTAGAATACCTACTCAGAACTGGGCTTTCCTTGGGAGTTTGAATCCTCACCAAGATTCTTCTCTTCAATAATCAGCATGGATACCAAATGAGCAAAATTCAGAATATTTTCTCTCATGTGTATAGAAGTTCTGAATTGCTTATATGCAACTCCTAAAACACGAAGGCACACTTCCACCTTATCAGTGTGGCACTTCCATCCTTCTTCTGCAATGTATGCAGCTTGTTATTGAGTTGCAATTACAATGCCTTTGTATTGGTCTCATACAATGTGACCAAATTGTTCCAAGCCTCTTTCCGAGTCTTGGCATCCTGTATGTGGCCAAATTCTATCCTGTATGCTAGCAGATAGCCAATACATTACCTTTCCCCCTCCTTGATTCCATTCCTCATATGCTCTTAACTCGTTCACAGTCTGATTCCTCTATGGTAATTGTCGAGCATTTTCGTTCTCTCCTTTGATGTACTTCTACTAGCCTTTTTCCATCAGAAAATTCATCATTCTAAATCTCCAACCATGGAAGTTGTTCTTGTCCAGCTCATCGCTCATAAGCTGACTCATTCCATCTGCGTTTTCAATTTTTGTAGTAATTCACAACACTGCAAAACACTACAAGCAACACTTCTGCTTGAACACTATCGCACTATGATGTGACATTTAGATCTAAAAAAAGGCAATTTTCATGCATCAATAGTACACATAATCGCTTGAAATTTTGGATCCGGAATACATGAGTGTACAATTTCGGCAAATTGACCTGGTTTTTTTGTGGGCCTCACCTTGCAGGCTCAAAACGGAGGTTGAGATCGCTCTGAAACGTTGATTTGACAAAAATAAGTGACCCTAAAGGGATAACTCATGAAAATATTTTGAAGTATTCTACCTTCATGCCAATTTTTGTAGCAATCTGAGGTTGTTTGTGAATCGCGCCTTCTCCATGCCGTCTCATGTACTCTTCACCATCAGCCTTCTCCATGAGCTCTCTATAGCTACATTGGCTCTGATACCATGTCACGAGGAAGGAGATAAGGAAGAGAGCTCACAGACACACACAGTCTCACAATCAAAGAGAAGCACACACTCTGATTGAGGCAACGAAGAATGATCTTCTTCTTTTTCTTCTTCTATTACATAAAAAGGAATGTACAAGAATGATCTAAAAACAAGAGTACAACTACTACAAATATATTAAGAACAATACATAAGGAAAAACTAATGTTTGTGAATGAGTGAATTGGCAAGAAACAAATGTGCCATCACTCTCGGTAGATAAATCTAATAAAGCTCAATGAAGCATCCTTGACATATACCGGCGTGACCACTATACATGTCAGAGAAATAAAAAAATGATACGTGTCATCCTAGATCATCACATGTTGAGCTTGATATTTCAACACAATCTGCATCTGAATATGTTTTAATATCCAAATCTGAAGAGTAAGGATAGAATATACCTTAATTTGTTGTACCTTTGAGATACTTAAGTACTCTCTTAACTGCATCCATGTGTGGCCTTCTAAGTGAGTAAATGAACTGTATAAGCACTCCCAAACTATATGATATGTATGGCCTTGTGTGAGTAGCATATATCAAGCTACCAACTAAACTTTGATACTCTTTATGATCATCAATGTGCTCACCTTCATAGACACTTAGTTTATGATTCATTTTCAAAGGTATACCTGCAAGCTTTGTGTTCTCCATTCTGAACTTGAGAAGTAGATCTTCAATGTATCTTCTCTAAGTGAGATACATCCTTTCATTAGTATAAATCACTTGCATACCAAGGAAATATGTGAGCTCACCTAAGTCACTGATTTTGACTCCTCTTGCATGTGTCTCTTGATCCTTTGAAACTCGTGTCTCTTGATCCTTTGAAAGCCATTTACATCATCACTTGTCACAATAATATCATCTACATATACACATATATAGATAACCTCATTCTGATCCTTTTTTATGAATAAAGAAGATATGAGTTGCTAGGTTTGGACCATTGATCTTGAACGTATGTAACCAACCTGTAGCCCCAAGCTCTAGGAGCATATTTCAATCCATACAATGCTTAAGTCTAGAAACATAAGATGCATGATAAGGTTTTTCCAAACCTACAGGTTGTGACCTGTATACCTCTTCACTTATCCAACCATTTAGAAATGATATTTTTACATCAAGTTGGAGGGGTCTCCAATTTCTTGCTGCACATACACTTATCAATGTTCTGATTGTAGTCATGTTTGCAAGTGGTGAGAATGTTTCCTCATAGTATATACCATGCATTTTTGAGCATCCTTTGGCAACTAATCTTGGCTTCTGCCTGCAAACTGATCCATTTGAGTTTCTTCTAACTTTATATACCCATATGCAACCAAATACCTTTTGATTGGAGGACATTGGATCCAAATACCAAGTGTCCATCTCCTTCAATGCATCTATTTCTTCTTTCATGGCCTTTTCCCAATTAGGGTTTCCCTTTGCCTCTTCATAGGCTGAGGGTTCCTCTAAAATTGAGTCTTTTTCTTAGTACATGGAATGCTTTAAACAAATGTGGAATCATATCCATACCTTTTTGTTGTCTTTTCTCCTTCTTGACCTTCTAATTGATTTCTTGGAGCATTTTCCACACTCTTGCATCTTTGCTTTGCGTCTTCACTTGCATAGTGTGTAATCATTTTCCCTTTCATGTTGGTCATCATGTGTCTCACTTCTTAGATCCTAGACCTATGTATCATGCTTGCTTCCTATTTGATGAGAATCAAAATCAAGATCATATGGTAGAGTTACCTTTTTTTAGTCTTCATCATACCAAGACGTGTTCTTCAAACACAACATCTCTACTTGTAGTGAATTGCTCGGTTGGAGGATTAGAAAACCTGTAACCCATCTGAGTTGAGTCATAGCCCGTAAACACTACCTTTGTTGCTATTTCATCTAGCTTACCTCTTATTTGTGATGGTACATGAACATAAGCTAAACAACCAAAAACCTTGCAATGTCCAAGACTAGGTTTTCTTCCATACCATGCTTCATAAGGAGTCATACCTCAAAGTGATTTGGATGGTAGTCTATTGAAAAGGTACACAGTAGTTGAAGTAGCCTCTACCCATAGATAATGTGGCAACCTCTTCTCTTCATGCATTGTTGTTGCTGATCCAACCTATGTCTTGTTTCTTCTCTCTCTAATTCCATTCAGTTGAGGAGAGTATCTGGTAGTCACTTGCCTTTTGATACCTTTATCTTGCAAGAACTCATCAAATGCTTTGGAGATCTACACTTCTTGAGTGAGCTACCTGTATGATTCTCCACATGTGCTAGATACTTTTGGAAGGAATCAAACACTTCATTCTTACTCTTGATAAGGTATAGACTAGTCCATCTACTATGGTCATCAATAAATGAGACATAATAGCTTGATCCTACCAATCAAGGTTCTTGACTTGGTCCCCATACATCTATATGTACTAAGTCCAATACGTTGTTGTGGATGTAGCCTTTATGGTTGAATGGTTGTCCTTGTGCCTTCCCATTTTGACATGCATCACATCTGTTCATCATGTGTTGCTTTGATATGTTTGGTTGTCCTCCAACACTTTGATCCCTACATATATCTTTCAAGGTTCTTTCATTCACATAAGCTAGCCTCTTATGCGACACTTTAATCTCACTTAGGGTTTGAGAACCAATGTTTGATAGAACTATATTTTTGGTTTTTCCTACTTCAAATGTAAAGAGCCTATCATGCTTTTTACCTCTCACTATCTTCTTGAAGCCTTGACATGGATCTTCCACAAAAGCTCCATGTTGGGTGAACCTAACTTGCAAGCCTTTCTCAACTATTTGGCCTACACGTATAAGGGTTTTTGTAATAGTGAGGACATAGAGTACCTTGCTCAAAATATTTATCGTGCCATTGGAAGCTTTGAAATTACCAATGTTTCCACACTATGCTTTGTACCATCCCTTGTTTGAACTTCATTTCTATGCTTTGGACTTTCCAAATCAGATAAGAGAGCTATGTTTCCATGATTTGAACATCTTGAATGTATGTAAAATAAATCATCATCCTCTTTACCTTCCTTATGGCTTAGATTCATCAAGAGCAATGAGTCTTCATGTTGTTGATCTTTAGAATAATTTTTGAAGTCCCTTCTGTTATGACCTCTATTGTTATTGTTGAAGTTCTATCCACCTCTGCCTCTATTGCTACCATATCCACCTCTTCCACTTCCTTTCTTGGTCTTATCACAAATGGCCATTGATTCAACAATTTTGAGTGGTGTGGTTGGTCTTATCACAAATGGCACAAGGTTGAACATTCTAGCCTTGAAACTAGCTCATTTGATAAAGATTTGCAATTTCTTATTTACATTTTCCTTAGATTAGGCAGAGTAGTTGTGATGAGGTCAATTGGATACATAGCCTAGTTGGCTATGGTGATGTTCCCATCTAGGCTTGTTAATTTGGGTATGCCACTCAAAATCACATTTAGAGTCTCTATTTGCTTTGGCTATGCAATAATATTTTGAAGCGATTATATGGATGTGGTTTGGTAGGGATATCTCATTGGTTATTTGGAACTATGATTTCATCAAAGTGATAGTAGGAATAAAGAGTAATTTTTTTTCACTTGGAAGAAGTAGAATCTTATTATATAGAAGGTGATATTAGTTCCACTAGTTGCTGCATTTTTTTAACGTGTTTTCATTTTGTATCAGAGAGTTAGGTCCACCATCTAGATCATGGTTCATTTGATATGATAAAATTACATCCAAGGTGTCTACACATGACAAGTGGTCACAATTAGTGTTCAAAGTCTAGGTGTAAGGATTCCAAGGATATCCCAAACACCTATTATCCACACACAAAGGCTCATTGGGCGTCAAGAGGATTCCTAGAGTATGTCTAAGAAAGGACTACTATGAGTTCATGTGAATGCATGATAGGAAAGAAAGACTAGGGTTTCATTATTCATTATTAGATAAGGTGATTATTCACAAATAGTTATGGAATTTTATGGTAGGCCACTACTATTCAATTGAATTATTCTATGCCATATCAACTTATTCGAATGGGTAAGAATTATTTTTGCATGAAAATTTGGAGATTTTTTAAGATTTTCAATAAAATAGGAATGAATTCTTTGTAGTTGGAGACATCCATTGACAATGTTATTTGGTCCTCTCTCACTCCATAGAGGTAAGGATAGATGAATTCTTCTAAAAACTTTCTTTTATGTTTATTGATATTACCTACCATTGTACATATATAGCAAATACACTATTGGATAAATTTAAAATTTGGAATATAAGTAGTGTTTAAAACATTATTAAATGAAAAAGTAGATGAATACAGGGGAGATATATAAGTGTATGGATACATAAAAAGAAAGTATTGTGATAATATTGACATGAATGTATGTAACTATTAGGAATGTAAGAGTGAAAGAATAAGATAATCACAATAGTTTATATATACTTCCTATTGAAAGAACCTGGAGAAGATTGTAGGAGGTAGAAAAGTGCGTTTAGAAGCGACGAAGTTTGGTCCAACCAACCGGCACAAGACCAGCCCTTGAGCTTATGGAGACTCAAATAGACCTTATATGCATGCGATAAGTGCAAAGAAATGCACTATGTACTTTGGAGCATCAAGGAGAAGGAGTCGATACAAAGCAGATAGGTTTGCACGTAGTCTAGCTAAAAGAACTTGGTATCTATGGAAGAGACAATGAACTTCAAATGCCTATAGCGACCAAAATGATTACAATTAGAAAAAATCCTTTTATGGGAGTGATACACATAAGATTGAGTGTATATAATGCACAAAAGTATAAGGAATAAGCAAAATATGCTATAGGAATGAATCAGACACTCAACAGTGGTACCTCGTATTTTTTAGGAATATGTAGAGATTAACCTCGAGATAGAAAAAGTCCAACTTATCCCAATTTACTAAACCAAATGCTATGAAAATTTAGAAGAATAAATTAGACACTTATCAATTTTGAATGAGACATCTTGCACTCAATTTGGAGCTCCATAGAGAGAGCAACAGCCTCTGCAAGATTACTATTGGCGAAGAAGATGATGCAAAAATTGAAGAAGCAAGACATTGATGGTCACAATTGTATGTATGTTGCTTCCATGTATTGTACAAGTGATTTCAAGTCTTTATATAGACTCTAGAAGTGCTCAACATCTTCTAAAAGTGGATTTTGAATACAAATGAAGGTGGGAATGATTGTTGGAGGGAATCAATTCACTTTCCTACATTCTAGGAAATGTGAAGATCTAGTTTGATTTACTTTTAGGTGATTGATTGCTTGATTGAATGCAACTCAACCACCAAAAATTCGTGGGATTTGGACTCTATCTTTCTACTTATAACATGTGTAAATCTCAAAGCTTTTATAATGGTAAAAAATCCATTAAAATTTGTTAAAAAAAATACAATAAGTGAGTATAAGAAAAAGAACTCTCCAACGGATATTCTTTCGATGCGATAGCCTTTGGTTTAGATCAAATCCACCTCAATCATAGTGTAAGCTAGATTTTCCAATAGCTACCCCTCAAGCTAAAGTATGTTTGAGTCTTCATTCTTTGATAGGTTGAATACCTGCCATATCTTTGAATCTACAAAGCTTTATTCCATCAAGTGCCTTTGTCATCATATCTGCTACTTGCTTTGCAGTTGGAACAGACGAAATGTCAATCTCCTTTGCCATGAGTTTCTCTTTGATGAAGTGGTAATGAACCTCTATGTGTTTGGGTCTTGCATGGAAAATAGGGTTTGCCGTTAGATGCATGGAACTTACATTATCTCCAAATATGTGAGGTTCGGAACTCATAAGTCCCAAATTTGTATACAATGCTTTTAACCATATTGCCTCTTGAGTTGCTATGGTCAAGACTTTGTACTCTGCTTCAATTGAGGATAAAGCAACTGTAGGTTGCATCTTGGAACTCCATGACACTAGCTTCGAACTTGCAAATGCTAAATAACCAGAAGTACTTCTTCTATCATCCTTTGCTCTTGCCAAATCTGTATCTGAATAGAGTTTGATATCCAAATCTGAAGAGTAAGGATAGAATATACCTTCGTTGATTGTACCTTTGAGATACTTAAGTACTCTCTTAGCCGCATCCATGTGTGGTCTTCTCGGTGAGTGCATGAATCGACTAAACACTCTAACATTATATGAGATGTCTGCCCTTGTATGAGTAGCATACATCAAGCTACCTACCAAGCTTTGATATTCTTTAATGTCTTCAATTTTCTCACCTTCATAAACACTTAGTTTATGATTCATCTCAAAAGGTATACCTACAGGTTTAGTGTTCTCCATTTTGAACTTAACAAGTAGATCCTGAATGTATCTTCTCTGAGTCAAATACATTCCTTCATTTGTGTATATCACCTGCATACCCAAGAAATATGTGAGCTCACCTAGGTCACTAATTTTGAACTCCTCTTGCATGTGTCTCTTGATCCTTTGAATGCCATTTAGATCATCACCTATCAGAATAATTACACAGCAATTGAAATAGCTTCTGCCCATAGATAATGTGGCAAGTTCTTCCCTTCAAGCATTGTTTTGGCGGATCCAACCAATCTTTTTTTTTTCCTCTCAGCGATTCCATTCAGTTGAGGAGAGTACATGGTAGTCACTTACCTTTTGATACCTTTATCTGGAAAGAACTTATCAAATTCTTTGGAGAAGTATTCTCCCCCTCCATCAGATCTAAGATTCTTTAGTGATCTACTTGTATGATTCTCCACATGTGCTAGATACATTTTGAAGCAATCAAATACTTCATTCTCACTCTTCAGACACTTCATTCTTACTCTTGTTAAAGTATAGAATATTCCACCTACTATGGTCCTCAATAAATGAGACATAATACCTTGATCCTGCCAATGAAGGTTCTTGACTTGGTCCCCATACATATGTATGTACTAAGTCCAATAAGTTGTTATGGATGTAGCCTTTGTGTTTGAATGGTTGTCTTTGTGCCTTCCCAATTTGACATGCATCACATCTGTTGGTCATGTGTTGCTTTGATATGTTTGGTAGTCATAGAACACTTTGATCCCTGCATATATCCTTCAAGGTTCTTTCATTCACATGAGCAAGTCTCTTATGCCACACTTCAAGGTCACTCAGGGTTTGAGACCCAAAAGTGAATAGAGCTATGTTCCTGGTTTCTCCTACTTCAAAAGTAAAGAGCCTACCATGCTTCCAACCTCTTGCTATCTTCTTGAAGCCTTGACATGGATCTTACACAAAAGATCCATGTTGGGTGAACCTAACTTGCACGCCTTTTCCAACTATTTGGCCTACACTTATTAGGTTTTTAGTGATAGTGGGTACATAGAGAACCTTACTTAGAATGTTTATCCTGCCATTGGAAGCTTTGACATTACCAATCTTCTCCGCATTGTGCTTTGTTTCATCTCATGTTTGCACTTCATGTCTATGCTTTGGACTTTCCAAATCAGATAAAGAGCAATTTCGCCTGCAAAATGATTCAAACATCCTGAATCTATGTAGAAAAAATGATTATCTTCTTTACCTTCTTTGTGGCTTAGATTCTAGAGAAGCAATGAGTCTTCATGTGGTTGATCTTTTGAATAATTATTGTAGTCCCTTCTATTATAGCTTCTATTGTTATTATTGAAGTTGTCTCCACCTCTACCTCTATTGCTGCCATATCCACCTCTTCCACTTCCTTTCTAGGTCTTCCCATTGAACCAACAACTCTGAGTGGTGCGGTTGGTCTTACAGCAGACGACACAAGGTTGAACATTCTGACCTTTGGCTTTGTCTTGCTTTGGTCGTTTCTTGTTCCCTTTCCACTTGCTTTTGTTTGCAAAGTTGTCTTGGGAAGTTGCTTCTTCATCTTCTTCCGTCTTCTTGCCTTTCTGCTTCTTATCCTTCTTATCTACATATAGAGCACTAGTTGAATTATGATGATAGGACTTACCTTCCTTTATGCTATTGTTGGCCTCTTGACTGAAGAGTTTTCCAAGAAAGATGTTGAAGTCTAGAGTTTGCACATCCATGATGAGATCATAAGCCATCGTTAAGGATTGCCATTGCTTATCACTTCACATGCCGTTGAGAATTTTCCTCATGATAGCCTCTTCTTTAATTAGCTCTCCAATGGATGCTAACTGATCCGCAACCTCCTTCACCTTGGTAACAAACTTTATGATGGTTTGCTTAGGTATCTTCTTCATTTGGTTGAACTTGTTCCAAAGATGATTCTTTCTTGCTTTGATACTAGCAGAAAAGAAAGTCTCGAGGGCATCCCAAGTCTCTTGAGATGTCTTGCATCCTCTAATATGTGGTAATAGAAATTCAGAGATAGAGTTTAGTATGTATGACCTTGCTTGAGCATCCCTTGCGCTGTCGTCGAGATTTTCTCTCCTCTCTCACTCATGAAGGCCTACAGAAAACACATTCGGTGAAGGTAGCCAGAATTCTTTGAGAAGTCCAAGGTGCATCAAAGATGTCAAAGGGATTTCACATGCAAACTTAGGAAGAAATCAAGCAAATCCAAGGTAGCAATCAAAGCTGGTCAAATTTTGGAAATTAAGGCTAAAATTTCAATGTCTCCAAATCAGATGAAACTTCATATACTTATAAAGCCTATCAAAGGTAGTCTATAGCCTCAATTTCACATGTAAATGGATTTTCTAGCACATTGATATGCCATGTGCATTTTGTAAAAAACATAATTTTTCCACTTAGACCCTACAAAATCTTCTATAGGAATTTTTGTTAGCCATATGGTTTGGCATGAGTATGTGGCTACATATTTGTACAAATTTCCAAGGCTATCAGAGCTTCCTAGACATCTTAGTGCCACCTTGCAAGCTTCGAAATGTAGTCAAACTTATATAAGGAGATTCAGATGGGAGTTTTTTTTCATATTCCTAAAGGAGACCTTTCAAAACATAGCCCTACAAATTTTCATCTTCATCAAAGGATATTTGAAGGGTCAAAGAGCACAAAATCCAGTTTTCAAGATCACTGCAATCTCCTAGAATAAGAAAATTGAAGGCTTGAAGGGCTTCCACATGGCAAACAATGATTGAACCATGTTCTATGGTTAGGATGAGCTCATATTCAAGGGTGGAGATGCACTAAAGCTTAAAGGAAGGAGGATTCACACGTTTTCTTCATCCGATAAGACTTTTGTGATGGTCAAAGGTCAACAATGCAAAGTTTGTCCAAAAATAGCAACTTATCTTATCCAAATTGATGTTAGCACTGATTCGACGGTGCACATCAGTCCCAAATCCAATGGTAGAGAATAGATATGCCTAATTTTCACCCATTTATCCTAGATATCATATAAAGAACCAATCTTAGCAATCCATTTGATAAATCCAATGGTTGTAATCAAAAGCAGTTGATCCTAGGGTTGAGAGTTGATTTCTCTATATCGAAAGGCCCAAATTCATTCAAAAAACTATAAACCCCTCCCCCCCCCCCCCCCCCCCAAAATCTTAGAGCATCATTTGCATCGATAGGCCCCTTGCTAGCACATGGTTTCCTTGAGATGATCGCCCTGAGTTGAGCGTGTGAGGATCCAAGGTGGGCTAGTAAGAGCATAGTTCCTAGGTTCAATTTTAATTTAGACTTCCACTCTAGGATAGGCTCATAAACCCAATTTCTCTTTATTTGCTCACCCTTAGTGGAGTGTATGAGTGAGTTAGAGCTCTTTTTATGAGTCTTAGACTTTTTTAGAAACACATTATGATCCTAGAAAGACATAGGGTCAATGAAGTGGAACCTATCCTCTTATGTGTGACATTCGGTTGAACTGTCATGGTGAGAGGGTCGTGCGGACCACCTTTGACAAATAGAATGCTTAGCTTGATGTTTCAAAACATTCATGTATATGTATGTCACAACAATATCTTCTAATTCATGTCTCTTGTCTCTTGTCTCTTAGTCTCTTAGTCTCTCATATGTTTTTACATGTATCCTTCTATCTCTTTCTATGTGTGAGAAAGCTCCACAGTCTTGCGTTGAACCAGTGAGGATGATCCATTGAGGTTGAGAAAAATTGTTTCTATTCATTTATACATCACGACCCACATGCATTCATACCGCCCACAAAAACCTATGCATATGATTTGGTTTTGAAAGTGTATAAGAAGCTCCATTCTTGGACCATTCTTCCTTTCAAAAATTGATTCATGTGTGTGGTGTTCTTTTTGTTCTCATCATGCGTACATCCACAAGAACCCATGCTTATGAATTAATTTTCAAAAGTGTATAAGAAGCTCCATTTGTGGACCATTCTTCCTTTCAAAAGTTGATTCATGTGTGTGGTTTTCTTTTTGCTCTCATCATGCATACATCCATATGTTCCCCTTTCATAATCAAATCATGAAATCTCTCCTCCCCATACCCAACTTCATCTTCACCTTCAGATTTTGATCACAAAGACCTTCCAACCCTCACTAGCTTCATACACTCTGCGTGTGCTACGAGGGGACCCGATCCACTCGGATTGCGATCACCTCCACAACACACCAAAGTATGAGCTTATCTATCTCCTCTTGTGTAGGTCCTCCTTTAGATCTTGGAATAGGCATAGCTTCATCACCTGCTACAATTCCATAAAGATTTCTACCTTGCCGATAGGCCTCCGTTCTCATTTTCCAATCCGCCTAGTTGTGTCTATCAAGCTTCTCAATCATTGAGGGAAAGCCGTCACCCATCTTGATCTAGCTCTAATACCACTGAAAGAACTTGGAGAAGCTTCTAGAAGGTAGAAAAGTGCGTTTCAAAGCGACGAAATTTGGTCTAGCCAACCGGCACAAGAACAACCCTTGATCTTATGGAGACTCCGATAGACCTTATATGCATGCGATATGTGCAAAGAAATGCACTATGTACTTTGGAGTATCAAGGAGAAGGAGTCGATACAAAACAGATAGGTTCACGCATTGTCTAGCTCAAAAAACTTATTATCTATGGAAGAGACAATGAACTTCAAATGCCCATAGCGACCAGCGTGATTAAAATTAGTAACAATCCTTCTAAGGGAGTGATATACATAGGTTTGAGTGTATATAATGCACAAAAGTATAAGGAATAAGCAAAATATGCTATAACAGTCAACGTTGGTACCTCTTATTTTTTAGGAATACGTGGAGATTGACCCCGAGACAGACAAACTAAGATTCCTCCCAATCTACAGAACTAAATGCTATGAAAATTTAGAGGAAAAAAATAAAAGCTTATATCTTCCCAATGATCTATCTTACACTCAATTTAGAGATACGTAGAGAGAGCAAGAGCCTCAGCAATATTATGGTTGGCAAAGAAGATGATGCAGAAAATTGAAGGAGCAAGACAATGATGGTCACAAGTGTATGTATATTGCTTCCATGTATTGTACAAGTAATTTCAAGTCTTTATATAGACTCTAGAAGTGCTCCACGAATTCTACAAGTGGATTTTGAATTCAAATGAAGGCGGGAATGGTTATTGGAGGGAATCAATTCGCTTTCCTACAATCTAGGAAAAGTGAAAATCTAGTTTGATCTACTTTTAGGTGATTGATTGGTTGATTGAATGCAACTCAACCACCACAAATTCATGGGCTTTGGGCTCTATCATTCTACTTTTACATGTGTAAAGCTCAAATATTTTACAATGGTAAAAGATCCATGAAAAATCTAAAAAAAAATACAATAAGTGAGCATAAGAAAAAGAACTCTCCAACGAATATTCTTTCGACACGATAGCCTTTGATGTAGATCAATCCACCTCAAGCATAGTGTAAGCTTGATGTTCCAACAACTATTACTATGTATGATTCTCGTTAGATGTATGTATATAGCTATTGTGAAAGTAAGAGACAAAGAATCAGACAATCACAATATTTTTTTATACACTCCCTATACTAACAATGATTATACCCAAGTGAATCTACATGAATATTATAAGACTAAGAGTCAAAGAATATAATAAATCACATTAGTGCCCATACACTCCGTATACTTTTGGGAGAGTAGGAATCAAGAAGAAAATTCAACCAACATCAATAGATCTAATTTCTATATCCTAATACTATTGGGAGAATAAGAATCGATGCAATGAGTCAAACAATCATAATAGATGATGATGTTTAAATTTAATTAAACAAAGTATACAAGAAACACTTTCATGTCAAAACATGTATACTTATGAATACTAACAACAACATAAATAACTACTTCATATACAAAAATTACACATACTTTAGAGATGCATATGTAAATCATAACATATGTATGATACATGACAAACATAACAACATGAAAAAATAATAAATGAAAAAAGAAATAATACCTGAATGCAATCTTTAAAAAGCTCACAAAACTCTACTCTATGCTATGCTCTACATCTTCAATTGAAAACAATTGCTCAAATGAGTGACTTTTGATCAAATATGATGCTATATATTTTAGGTATGTTTATATTTTTGATTAAAACCCTTTTAGATCAAAAGCACTTTGAATAAAATAATAATATTTGAATATTTGATTACATGATACTAAACCATCCCTACATAAAAAGACTATATTTTGTATTTTTCTATTATTCTATTGAATAAATGCAACTTAGAAGAGAGATACTAGTGGATTTTCTCTATAGAGTATCTAGTATTCTAGACACCCAATGAGATCTCTACCACTTCTTGGAGTCATATAGTTTTATCTAGAGGTTCTTGGTCACTGAAAGAAGTTGGAGAAGCTTGGAGAATCTTAGAAACATGAGTTGTCAAGTGGTGAAGTTGGTACAACAAACCAGCATAGGACCAGCCCTAGATATTTGGATATGTAAAATAGACCTTCTGGGCTTGTGGTTAATGTGGTAAAACCCAATAGGTACTTTGGAACATCAACAAGAACAAGTTGATGCAAAAAAAATAACTTGCACCATGACTAGCTCACAAGAACCTTCTAAAAATGGATGGACATTATGATTTCAAACACTTAGAGCAGTCGACAGAGTACCAATTGGAAAACTTCCTCTTAAGGGAATGTCATACATGGGGTTGCCTCTCTATCATGCATAATATCCCTAATTTATATGAAGCATGCAAGGAGAAATCACCTTAACACTCAACTCGTGTCATCCCAAAATTTCAAGGAGTTGTAGAGGATGACCCTGTGATTGAAAATCTGCCATATCTCTCAAAGTAATGAACCCAATGGTTTGAAAGGTAGAAAATATAAACTAGACATAATAATTTCACAATGAGACCTTAATCACTAGAGTTGGAGCTCTTTAGAGAGAGTAGCACTCTCTGCAAGTTGATTGAGTCTGAGGAAGAAAGAGTAGAAACCTGAAGAGGCACCAAGCAATGAACAAGAAGTATATGTATTGCTTCAAATCATCATGCTACTTAGTGTACAAATGTTGTGTAGTCTTTATATAGACTCTTGCGTAAATGGCAATGCCTTTTCTTCAAAGATTTGAATTCGAAATTAGGCGGATCTCTAAGTTTAGATTGATTGGAATAATTTGCTATAATCTAGAGAAAGGGAAATTTGAAATCACATGTACCTTTTGATTGATTGATTGAAAATCAATCCCAACCACTTCTAACTCATGAATTCTATTCCTTTTACGTTTCTCTTTTTATAAACAAAGATACTTTGTGAATTACATAAGAGGGTGATCCTATGATCAAACTCTCAATACAACAAATGAATGTAAATAAAACTATACAAGGAGTATATGTGACATCATTCCAATGAGGGTTTGATAAAGATCATGTCCACCTAGAGCATAATGAAAGGTTGTTGTTCCAAAAACTCCCCATCAAGCTAAAGTATGCTTGAGTCTTTATTCTTTGATAGATTGAATGCCTACCATAGCTTTGAATCTACAATGCTTCATCCCATCAAGTGCTTTTGTCATCATGTCTGCTATTTTCTTCTTAGTAGGAACAAATAATATGTCAATTTCCTTTGCCATAACCTTCTCTCTTACAAAGTGATAATGGAATTCTATGTGCTTTATCCTTGCATGACAAATTGGATTGGCAGCCAAATGCATGGAACTTATATTATCTACAATTAGATAAGGTGTGGAACTTAAAAGTTCCAAATATGTATACAAGGCTTTTAACCATATTGCCTCTTGAGTTGCTATGGTCAAGCCTCTTTACTCTGCTTCAGTTGAGGATAAAGCAACTTTTGGTTGCTTCATGGAACTCTATGACACAATTTTGAACCTGCAAATGCTAAGTAACTAGAGGTACTCTTATTTGTGATGGTACATGAACATAAGCTAAACAACCAAACACCTTGCAATGTCCAAGACTTGGTTTTCTTCCAGACCATGCTTAATAAGGAGTCATACCTTGAAGTGTTTTGGATGGTAGTCGATTGACAAGGTATAGAAAAATTGAAATAGACTATGCCCGTATATAATGTGGCAACCTCTTCTCTTCAAGCATTGTTCTAGCTGATTCAACCAATGTCTTGTTTCTTCTCGATGCAATTCCACTCAATTGAGGAGACTACCTGGTAGTTACTTTGATACCTTTATCCTACAAGAACTCATCAAAATCTTTGGAGAAGTATTCTCCCCCTCCATCAAATTTGTGCTTCTTGAATGATCTACTTGTATGAGTCTCCACATGTGCTAGATACTTTTGGAAGAAACAGAAAACTTCATTCTTACTCTTGATAAAGTATAGACTAGTCCATCTACTATGGTCATGAATAGATGTGGCATAATATGTTGATCCTGCTAGTGATGGTTCTTGACTTGGTCCCCATACATGCGTATGTACTAAGTCCAATAAGTTGTTGTGGATGTAGCCTTTTTGGTTGAATGGTTGTGTTTATGCCTTCCCAATCTGACATGCATCAAATCTCTTGATTATGTGTTGCCTTGATATTTTTGGCAGTCCTGGAACAGTTTGATCCGTACATATATCTTTCAAGGTTCTTTCATTCACATGAGTTAGCCTCTTATGTCACACTTCAAGCTCACTTAGGGTTTGAGACCCAATGTTGAATAGACCTATATTTATAGTTTCTCCTACTTCAAAAGTAAAGAGCCTACCATGCTTTTCACCTTTGTCTATCGTCTTGAAGCCTTGACATGGATCTTCCACAAAAGCTCCATGTTGGGTGAACCTAACTTGCAAACCTTTCTCAACTATTTGACATATACTTATTAGGGTTTGGGTAATACTGGAAACAAGAGTACCTTTCTCAAAATATTTTTTCCTGCCAGTGGGAGCTTTGAAATTACCAATCGTCTTCACATTATGCTTTGTATAATCACCTATTTGGACTTCACGTCTATGCTTTGGACTTTCCAAATCAGATAAGAGAGCTATCTTGTCATGATTTGAACATCCTGAATCTCTCTAGAATAAATGATCATCCTCTTTACCTTCCGTGCGACTTAGGACGTTCATCAAGAGCAATGAGTGTTTATGTTGTTGATCTTCAAAATATTTGTTGAAGTCCCTCGTGTTATGCCTCTATTGTTATTGTTGAAGTGTCCACCTCTGCCTCTATTTCTGCCATATCCACCTCTTCCACTTCCTTTCTGGGTCTTCCCATTGACCAACAATTTTGAGTGATGTGGTTGGTCTTATCACAAATGGCACAAGGTTAAAGATTCTAGCCTATGTTCTTGTCATGCTTTGTTCCTGTCTTCTTCCCTTTCCACTTGCTCTTGCCTGCAAATTTGGCTTGGAAAGTCTCCTCTTCATCTTCTTTCCTCTTCTTGCCTTTCAACTTCTTGTCCTTCTTATGTGCATATAGAGCACTAGTTGAATTACCATGATATGAGTTACCTTCCTTTATGCTATTGATGGCCTCTTGATTGGAGAGTTGTCCAAGAAGGATGTTGAAGTTTGGAGTTTGCACTTCCATGATGAGATCATAGGATGTGGTGAAAGATTGCCATTGCTTGTCAAGGCTCTAATCACATTGAGAATTTTCCTCATGATGGCTTCTTCTTCAATCTACTCTCCAATGGATGCCAATTGATCAGCAACCTCCTTGACCTTTGTAACAAACTCAGTGATCGTTTGTTTTGGACTCTTCTTCATTTGGTTGAATTCATTCTAGAGATGGTTCTTCCTTGCCTTTGTACTTATAGAAAAGAAAGTCTCTAAGGCATCACAAGTCTCTTGAGATGTCTTGTATCCTCTATATGTGGTAATAGAAAATCAGAGATAGAGTTGAGTATGTATTACCTCGCTTGAGCATCCCTCGCACACCAAAATGGAGCCTATCTATTTCCTCTTCAATAGGTCCTCCCTTGGATCTTGGAATAGGCATTGCATCATCACCTGGTACAATACCATATATGTTTCGTCCTTGCAAATAAGCCTCCATTCTAATTTTCCAAGCAACATAATTGTGTCTATCAAGCTTCTTAATCATTGATGGAAAGTCATCTCCCATCTTGAAGGTGTTCTCAAACCACTGAAAGAAGTTGGAGAAGCTTGAAGAGGCTTAGAAAGATGAGTTGTCAAGTGGTGAAGTTGGTCCAACAAACCACCATAGGAATAGCCGTAGCTCTTTGGATATGTAAAATAGAACTTTTGGGCATTTGGTAGTGCAATAAAACCCCAATAGAATCTTTATAACATCAACAAGAACAACTTGATGCAAAACAAATAACATGCACCATGCC
>CM035419.1:82920456-82962956 GCA_020310875.1 Ceratopteris richardii | reverse complement strand
GTGAAATGAAGTCATGTGAACTACCATTGTCATGTAGAATTTTAATGAGTTTGTTGTTTATAGTAGCCTGCATGCAAAGTAGAGAATGAAGAGAGATATTGTTACCCAAGGTACTTAAGTCCTTCTCCAATGATTCCTCTATCCAAAGAGGAGGAATTTATTTATTGTGGGCCTCCATGTTATGTAATTGAGCTACAACCGGTTTCATGTTAAGAGGTCGCAATCGGCACTTCGTTTTTGTATGTCTAGGTTTGCCATAATTCCAGCAAGTGATTCGCGGTCGCTTCTGTTGGGCATCCATCACTAAAGTTTATAGAGTAGGTGGTTTGGTAGGTTGGAGAGATGAAGCAACAAGTGCAGTTGAAAATTGGATTGCAGTGGACGAGGAAAACTAGGGGAAGATGGGGCATTAAAAGTACATTTCATGGGAAGATGTGGTTTAACAAAAAAGTGTTCATTGGCGTGGTTGTTGTAGACAAAGTGACTTGATTATGGACTGGAATTCTTTCTCTCCATCATAGGCGAAAGATATAGCCTCGTTGAGGGTTGTAGGTCGTAAGGTGTGAAGCTTAGCTTGGATTCCCACCTCCAATCCATCTTCATATTTCTGCTACAAGCTATCCTCTGGTACATCTTCAAGCATTTGAACCAATAGTAAATTTTGCCAAAATTGATCCGTGTAGGTAGTAATGGTATCTCCCTCCTTCCATGTAAGGGTCATCCATGCACGTCGAACATGTAAAATTGAGGAGGAAGAAAATAATCCTTCACTTTATCTTGAAAAGCCTTCCATGTTGTTGGATGCTCTATACTATGCCATAGGACATTCCACTAGAGGTGAGCTTTTCCTACTAAATAGTTAGTGGCAAATTTGACTTTTTCATTTTCAGCATATGTTTCATCAGTATAAAAATCACCAAACTGTGAAAACTATGAAAGGATAAAAGGGCCGTCCTTCCGGCCATCAAACCGTAAAAACTGGTAATTCTTAATGACAATCTTGGAATGTGTGCCATCCGACTAGGCAGAGACAATAGCTTTGACCACCCTCGTAAGGTTTGTCTTCATCAGTTTGCATCTTTTTGAGTATCTCATCTTGTTGTCACATCTCGGTCTGAGCGCCTCATAATTCGTGCCATAGGAGCTCTAGTTGTTGCTCGAGTGTTACCTCGGGTAGAGGTGATTCACCAAAATCCTCCATGTTGTTCATAGGGTCCATGAGGATGTAGAGACAAAACCCTCTTGTTAGATATGTAAAAAGAATTTTTGAGTTTGTTTGAGTTAAAATGTAAAAGGAATGGTTGTTCTTGGGAATCGAAAAAGTAAGAAAGAGATGAAAGTTATGTTAAATATAAGAAAAGAGAAGTAGAGTGACAACACAAAGAGATAGTGTAGTGGTAAAACACTTCCCTTCTGTGGGTGAGGTTGTAGGTCCAAATCCTCCCACCTTGGTGAATCTAAAAGTCCTTATTGCCACTCATACATTAAAATTGGTTTGCGCATAGCCAACGGCTACCAACAGTCGCCAAGGGAGCATTGGGTGCCAAAGATGCCAAAGTAATGCATTAGTTATGCCTTAAGTTATGCTTAACTTCTATGCCTTAGTCGACACCTTGGAGTAAACGTAGGTGTAAATGTAGGTGTAAACCAAAACTAGAACTAAAACGGAAACAAAAACGGAAACAAAAACGGAAATGAAAGCCGGAGCCAAAATCGGAATCATAATCCGAATCAGATTGCAAACAGAGAACAACGAAACAAAGATAAATTCGCCAAAATGAACAGAAACAGATCCCTCCATACTGACACGTGCAAGGCTCTGATACCACTCTTATCAGGATCTTGCTCACATGCACACAAAGGTTGCAAATGCATAAAACACATAGAAAAATAGAAACACCAAGAGAAGAGACCGAACACAGTATTGGGTGCAATCTCTCCGCATGCACTCTGTTTCAATAGTCCACAGAGTGCATGTATTTATAGGAATTTTTGATTACATTGAAAAGAGTGGTTACATGAGAGCGGCTTCGAAAAGCATGCGTGAAACTAAAAGTTGGTGACTTTGGTAGAAAGCCTTTCTTTTAATATTAGAAACTGCGGTCTACAATGACCTTTATTCTAACCACTATTTTTCAAACTATTTCTAACAATAGAACCTTCTATGCGGATTTATTTACAAACTAAATTATAAATCGGATTTATTGATGTCCATCCTATAGTCGGATTTTTGATGTCCACCCTTCATGCTTTCACATCCTCACGAACCTTCAACTACTATATCAAAAAGACCAAAAACACATTAATACATTAATAAATTAACACTCCAACAATGCATTGTTCAACATATTCCATAATGTATAACAGATAGATAGATATATATATAGATAGATAGATAGATAGATAGATAGATATATAGATAGATATATGTAGCTCAAGCGTAAGCACCACCTCCTTTACTTGTCAATCCACGGAGACGTGAGGACTGGTATGAAGACCACGAGCAAGTGAAGGCACAAGTGCGTGAATGAAAGCACACAAACATGCACACACATACACACACACGCGCACAAAGTAAGATCAAAGAGAGGAACAATGGAAAGCTTAGATTGCAAAAGAGTTCTCTTACAAAAGTTCTATTCTCTAACAAGCTAACCCCAAAAATGAGCTCTCTAGCTCTTTTTATAGTTTTTTGACTAGTTTTGGCCCTGTCCAGACCTAGTGTCCGGCCTAGTTAAAAATAAGGTTCCAGGGCTTATTTGAGGGCTCAAACAAAGTCTAAAAATTATGAAAATTGGTACGATGGTACTTCTAATACTCCTCAAGCTCGAGGACTCCTCCGCTTGAACAAAATGGAGTTATAAAAATAGATAATGGTATTTACAATGGTTTTTAGTGATGAAAATCACTATTTTTGTAGGGGATTCTTCTGAAAATTTGACATACACTTCTTGGAGCTCCCTAGTTGCTCCCTTTCCTTGTGTGTCCACCTTTTCATGTGCTTCCATGCTTTCTCCTTGACTTTGAGCTTCAACACTCCCCCCCCTCTCGAGTCTGTCGTCCCTGACAGACCCTTGTTGTAAGGGTTGTTCCATGTAGTGCTTTGAGAGGTGGTGTCCATCCTTTGTATGAACTTGTTCCTTGGATTCCAGCAAGAATGTGTTGTTGTGAGCTTCCAAAACTGCAAGTTGCTCAAAAGAGGTTGTCAAGATTGATTTGGAGCAACTACTGGCTTCAATTTGCTTCCGAGATATGGATGTTGTTCCCATGACGTCCGCTAGCTCTCCCAAAGATGATGTTGAGAGCAGTCATGCCAACTACTCATAACCCATAATGAATGATGGGTAAGTGTGTTCGTGCCTGGGTTGAAAAAAGTTTGTGCCTTGTGCATGGCCTTGTAATGTAGCCCTACGCATGCTTACGTGGAAAATGCATTGGAAGAAGTATGGTGCAAAAATTGCAGGTCTTGAGCTAAGTGCTCAAGGGTATGGTGACGAAGAGGTTTCCTAATCTATGATGGTTATGGTGTTTCCAGAGTAAAGATACTTACCGTGGTGAAGGGTTGATTGATGTCTGTCTCTTCATGTTGTATACCCGGCATTTGTGATGGAACAATGGCGATGAATGTCCATGTTGCTGGTCCACCTAAAAGTGTTTTGAGTGCCTGGTTCGATCTTCTCATTTCAACGCAATGTTTGCCAAAAACTGAGAATTGAATTTCTTTATATTCTTTGACAAACAACATTGGGTAACTACACCAAACTTAGTTTCACATATTCTCTT
The DNA here is from genome assembly GCA_020310875.1 of Ceratopteris richardii. Taxonomy (NCBI): domain Eukaryota; kingdom Viridiplantae; phylum Streptophyta; class Polypodiopsida; order Polypodiales; family Pteridaceae; genus Ceratopteris; species Ceratopteris richardii. The sequence goes on along the minus strand of CM035419.1, from coordinate 82,959,173 downwards.
TAGTTCACCATAAGCAGGAGTCTGCTCATCTAGTATACAGACAAGGATTTTCGGGGTACCAAGCAAACTCTTGCAAATATCTCCTTGGATGCTCTCATACATACAGTAGTTAAGCATCACTCAAGTTATGGACCTTCAAGATCTTCACTCCCACCATGGTAAGGGGAAACCATAGGTGTGGATGCCATGTTCATGCTAAGTTCTTGACATCTACCAGATAAGAGAGCAATTACATCATCTGCTAGCCGAGACACACTTCTATCCAAACTGATAAATGCCCAGTAATCGATGGTTCAATCTTCAACTAAGCATGACTCATTCATGTTTCATGAGCCAAACCTGGGAACAAGTTCTTCCTCTCCCTTTTTTTTTTTTTCAATAGGAACAATATCACAAAAAAAGAAGACAGAATTTAGTATTAATCAATAAAAATCTTTGACATATGTCAATGTGCTCTTGTGCCTGGGATTCTCAAGTGTGTCTATGCATGGCCGTGTAATGTGGCCCTATATTAATGCATACTTTGGAAATGCATGACCTGAATGGTGCAAAAGATAGGGTTGTGCAAGGAGCACATGTTTGTCGCTCGTCGAGGCCTGATGTCACCTGCAGATGTTGATGTTATCTTTGTTGGAGGTATCCATTGGATCTCGAGATGACCATTGATCCTTCCTCTTCATAGGGACCCATTTTAGAACAACATTTGGCACTGTAGAGATTACTTCAGGCATCTTCCTCGTTGGATGCTTTTTGAACTGTGGTATCCAGTGTGGTTGGTGCTTTGGTTTGATGGAGGCTACTTGTACTTTTGGCTTCCAAACCCATATCCTTTTTGCACGTCTTCCTACTATTGTTGAAGAGTTGATTTGATCTCCTTTCAGTCTCTGTACAAGGTTCTTACCCTCTTCTCTTTTTGGCTTCTTTGTTGAGACCTTTCGCATGTGGGAGAACATAGGTTGTTGTAGATGTAAGAGCTTCTTAGGTACCCACAGCTGTAATCGCCCTTGTTGAGCTGCAGCTAATTTCTTAGGCACCCAAACTTGTTGGATACCTTGTGATTGAGCTTGTCCGAGCTGCTTCCTTTGTCTTCTGACCTCGTTGGCTTGCCTGGATGGGATTGGTGGGGGCAAGGCTGGTGGTTTCTGTCCTTTGCGTACCCAGATCTGCTTCATGCTCGGAACTACTTTCTTATCGAATGGTGTCTTTCTATTTGATGTAGCAATTGTCGTGATCGGTTGTGTTTGCTTGTGTGGTGGACTCACTACTATGGCTACTTCATTCTTTGGAGAAGAAGAAAGATCCACCCACCTTGGAACCTGTTCTTCCACGATTGACTCCTTCTGCATCATAGAGCTTTTGACACATACAACATCTTCTTCCATATGATTAGTCTTAGAAGAACTACAAGATGTGACATCTGGATTTGTGAGCATGCCATTTTCTAGCTCTAATGTAAAGCATTGTCCCTGGACCCAAACTTGAAGAAGTTGACTTCTTAGGTTTAAGTTGACTGCATTGTCATAAATCCAATCTTGTCCTAAGACAAGTGGTTCTGTAAGGTTCTCATCTTGACACACTAGCACTTTGACTTTCATTGGAACATCTTGCAAGTAGATGGGAAGTTCCACCTCGCCCAGACAAGGGGTTTCGACACCTCACAATCCTATGAGATAAGCTTCTATGGGATTGATGTTCAATTGCAAGTTTTGGCAGTAGGATAGTCTAACTGCACTACTTGCTGCACCTGAGTCAATCAATGCTTTCACAGTCCTTGCATCCTTTCCTTGTCCTATCTCTATGGTCACAAAGGGTCTTTGGTCAATGACTTGAGAAGTCGCTATGCCTGACTTTTGGCACATATCCATATGATATTTTGGGGCTTTTGAGTTGACATCTAGGCCTAGTCGCCTTAACTTATTTCGCCTTATGCGCTCTCTAGCCTCGGCTTGGGCTTCTTCTTTCACCCTTAACTCCTCTTCTTTTCGCTTCTTAGCAGTGTTGAGTCTCGTAAGCATATCCTCTGTAAGAGGTTCTTGGTATAACTTGACTCTACAACCACTGATATAGTTTGGCAAGATGTCTCCTTCTAGAGTGGCCAATTGAACTGCACCGCTAGTGGAAATTCTATTAATGATCATGGGTCCATATCCTCTTTTTTCCAACTTACGGGCATGTTGTTTTAGTGTGTAAACCAACACTAGATCTCCCTCTTTGAGTCCCTTATCCTTAATGTGTGCATCGAAGTATGCCTTTTGCCTTTTCTTGCAGCGTAGATGCCTGCAGCCGCTCGTAGCCTTGTCTCACCTAAGCGTTCTAGATCAAAGATCCTAGATGACAGTTCATGTCCATTCCACTTATACTCTTGTGCTACTTTTAAGGCACGGATTAAGAAATCTAATGGTAGCACAGAGTTTTGTCCGAAGACCATCTGAAATGGGGTGGCGTTGAGTACCGTTTTGTAGGCAACTCGATAAGCCCAAAGAGCATGATGAAGTTGTTTGTCCCAATCAGAGCGTTTATTATTTACTAGTTTTGTCAATACGTTACAAAGGATCTTATTGGTGCTCTCGGCTTGTCCATTAGCTTGTGGGTGATAGGGGGCAGACTTCTTATGTATCACCAAGAATTCTTGGAGAAGATTTTCAATGACTTCATTTAAGAAGTGGTTGCCTCTATCACTTACTAACTCTATTGGTAGTCCATATCTAGTGAACACATTCTCGAATAAGAACTTAGCCGTCGTTTGAGCATCATTCTTTGTTGTGGCTTATACTTCCACCCACTTTGTAAGGTAATCTGTGGCTACAATAATATACTCTCCATGGGAGTTTCTAGCTGGGGGGTTAATAGGACCTATGAAGTCTATGCCCCACTTCGAAAATGCACGCCCTCCCATCATTGGTCTCAAAGGCATCTCATCTTTTCTAATTGGATATTGTGCCCGTTGACAAGTGTCACATTTCTTCACATAGGTATGAGCATCCATATGAAGAGTGGGCCATCTTTGCCTCTTCGGTATAAGTTGTCTCCCACTAAGGCATAGCCTTGAGCCTCTTGTGCCATGCTTCGTCTTCTTGCTAGACTAGCCTCTTTGGGTAATCTTCCCGATCTCATAAACTCTACCAATGGAGCACTCCAATCAGGAATTAATGACACTTGATAAAGGGTGGCATGCTCCACTGGTGGTCTCTCTTTGCATATTGGACAATTCTTAATCCACTCATGTATTTCTTTGTCCATGCTAGGCCAATACACTCCTAAACGCTTCAGATTCTACAATGTTCGTTGTTTAGAATAGTGATTTCCTAGCAATCCTTCATGAGCTTGCTGCAACCAACTACTATGTTCGTCATCCTCAACACAACAAGCCAATACACCCTCAGTATCTTGTTTGTACATGCTTCTTGCCAATATGTGGTATTTTTGTGATTTTACAATTTCTTCTTGTGATGTTTTCACATTCTTATTTGCAGGGCCAAAGGTTAGGACTGGTACCAACTTATTTGCCCATTTGGGAACAACTTCCAAATTGAACAGATAAGCATCAGGTAGTTCATCAGACACTCCTTGCGGTGACTCTCCTGAAGTAATGCGAGAAAGGTGATATGCCCGAAGGTGGGTTATACCTTTCCTGACAACAACTTCAAAGTCATATTCCATTAGTAAGAGGAACCATCTTACTAAGCGTCCAGTATTGCAAGGTTTATTGACTAAATATAACAAAGCTTGATGATCAGTGAAAAACTTGAACTTGTTGGCCAATAAATAGTGTCTAAACTTCTTCATAGCATATACCATGCCTAAGCCCTCTCGCTCAGTTGTGGTGTAGTTCCGTTCAGCTGCAGTGAGCTGTCTACTAGCATATGCTATGGGCAAATCTAAGTTTCCTTCACTTGTGGGTTGTGCAAGCACACATCCGATGGCATGATTGGATGCATCCACATGGACATGGAATGGTTTATTCTAATTAGGAGTGGTGAGTATTGGTGCTGTGCACAAACGTTTCTTCAGTTCATTGAAAGAATTCTCGCATTCGTCGTTTCACTCAAAATTAGACAACAAGGCATAAAGGGGTCTAGCTACAATCGCGTACATGTGGATAAACCTACGGTAATATCCACAATGGCCCATAAAGGCTTGTACCTCTTTAACATTCCTTGGCCGTGGCAGCTCTGCTATGGCTCGTACCTTATCTTCATCTGTTGAGATTCCATTTTTAGAAACAATATGACCTAAGATTTTAGCTTGACGCACCATGAACACACACTTTTCTGGGTTCAGACACACTCAATATTCTCTACACTTTTTAAAGATTTGTCTGAGTTCCGGGATGTGAAATCTTCTTTCTTGGGAATGAGCACATAAATCATCCACATATACTTCTAAGCTCTTTCGCAAGAACTCTTTGAAGACATGACACATGAGCCGTTGGAATGTTGCAGGTGCATTTGTGAGCCCGAAGGGCATAACACGAAATGCAAAGATTCCCCATTCTGTGGCAAAAGCTGTTTTGTGTTGATCTTCTGGGGCAATGGCTACTTGATTGTAACCTGAAAATCCATCAAGGAAGCTATAAACTTCCTTGCCTGCAACATGCTCCAAAAGGTGTTCCGTGATTGGAAGTGGATAACTATCTCTGATAGTAGTGGCATTAACTTTTTTAAGGTTAATACACACTCGCAACTTTCCGTTCTTCTTGGGCACCACTACAATGGGGGACACCCATTCAGTATGCTCAATCTCATAGATGAATCCAGCTTCAATCAACCTATCAACTTCTTCTTTTATTTTGGCTGCATAGGTATCATTATATGTGTAGGGCTTCTGTTTGGTGGGCTTGGCATCAGCAGTCATGGGGATAGTATGAGAGAAAATTCTTGGATCTACCCCTTTCAAGTCTCTATAGTGCCACGCAAACACATCCCTATATTCCCTTAATAGCGCTACAAGATCCATTTCTTCTCTTGCACTTAGGTCATCTCCTATATATATGCATCTCTCTTCGTTCTCTTCGATGGTCACTACAATCTTCTTGGTCTTTTCTTTATTATCATATGATTCTCCTATGATGGCCTCTCTCTTAGGCATTCGTACAAAAATTTTGCGGTCGTCATTTTCTTGAAGTTTTCTGGTACTTCAAACAATGATTCCTCCTCTTCTTGTTTCACTGCTTTTCTTTTCTTTTTCTTTTGACTACTCTCACTTCCATACTTCGAATTTACCGTTTTAATACTTGTGAGAGGTTCTTCTTCTTTCTGGGTGAACACTCCTATATCTTCTAGATAGTGATGCTCTGAGTTAAAGCAACTATCAATCACAATGGACTCTATATCATCGTCATTCTCTTCTTCTTCTATGACATCACTAGGGTCACATTCTTATAGCAAGGGCTGACACATGAACAATGAGATATCATAACCCTCCTCATCACAATGAGGTGTCCATTGTTCTTCATTGACAGCAATGTCCATGGTGGCTAAGATTTCTGGCCAACCATGAGGCTCAAATTCCTCATCTGGAAAGATCATCGGTGTATAGGTTGGGTCTTTAATTGGTCTATCTCCTTGCGAAGTTCCTTCTTCTCTTGCCTTTAAACGTTTTTCCTCTTTCTCTGCGACCTTGCACATCCACAGATGAGTATCTTCATGCAGCCATGATGGATCAGGTGAACTTTCAGAATGCATAGAGATAGAATCTTCTTTCGCTTTGTGGATAGGATTCCACTGTAGGGGTGGTACATCTCTGAAGGAGTAATCCTTCAAATTGACCTTGGTGGTGACCCCTAAGTGTTGTAAGTACAAGGAGTTGGTTCCCCAATCCTGTACTATTTGCAATTGTCGTAGGAAGGGTCTTCCTAGGATCATCTCAAAGACGTTATGTTTCTCAAAGTCACATATAGCAAATGTATGTTCGAACTCCACACCACAAGTGGTTAGAGTTATCCCTTCGAGCAATCCTAGAGGTCTTTCAAAATGACCGTCGGCCATTTGAAGCTTCATTCTAGTTGGTCTTAGTGTGGGTTTGCCCCATTGCTTCCACAAGGAGGTGGTCGCAATGGCAACACCAGCACCTGAATCTATGATTGCTTTGGTTGTGTAACCTTGGTAGGTGATTGGAAGATAAGTATTACCTTCTTCACCGTCACACATGTCCCCTATTTTGTCTAGAGGTATCTCTGGTACCCTTTGCTTAGAGCCTGCTTTTGGCATATTGGACTCAAGTTCTGGGACCTGATCCTTCACATGATTCCATAGCTCAGGTTTTGCTTTGAGCAGCTCTGCTACAGTGAGATGACACTGAACCTTAGTGTTCTTCACGACATCCGTGTTCCTTGGAACCACTGAGTCTTCATTTCTTACTAGTATTGTGGGAGCTCTAATCTGGAGCGATTCAGATTCCCATGGGCCTGGAAATTGAGGTAGTTCTTCTAAGATATTAGATTCAAAATCTAACCTTTCCTCTTCTTGTTGTTCTGCTTCATCTCCGTAAATAGATGGAATGTCTTGGGGAAATTGATCATGAAGATCATCAATCTTAGGAATAGGAGGGGAATTACCCTTCTCCTTGGCCCATTTATCTTCTTGTATTTCCCGCAAGAACTCTTGAGAGTACTGTTGAATTGAAGGAGGTATTCTGGCATTCGTGGAATTAGGAACATAAGCTCCCATTGGTGGTGAGCTTCTTCTCTCAATAACTGGTTGAGCCTGTGGCGGTAAAGAAACTTGTGGTTTGTTTACCAATTGCTCTAATCTTTCTAGTAAGCCCTGGAAATGCAAATCCGGTTTGACAGAGTTTGTTTGATTGAACTTTTGACTAGTCTCCACTATAGCTTGAGCTTGTTCTACCATTTTCATGAACATTTTCATTCGTTCAATCTCTAAGTCTGCTCTAGGGTAACTCTTGTCTAGGTTTGCAGCTGTAGGCCCTTCTTGAAGTCGAGCCTCGTAGGCCTTGAACATCATGTCCAAGCCTTCTGGGGTTGGATCTGCAAGAACAGACCCTGGTTGTGGTCTATTTACAATGGGTGGTGGGGTGGGATGAGGTGGAGTGGATGGAGTTTTGGCATGCGAGGGGCTTTGAGATGCAATGTCTTCTATTTTTGTTTTCGCTTCTTTTAAGCTTTCTTCTAGTTCCGATAACTTTTTATTCCACTTGCGATTGGCCTTCTCTCTGGTATCCTTCCATGTTCTTGTTTTCCTCTTACTAGGCTCTCTTGATTCACTCGACTCTAATTGTTCTGCTGGTTTATCCTGTTTTAAGGCTTGTGCCCTAGTGAGAGCTTGTATAGGAGCCACATTGCTACCACTTGAACTTGAATCTGCCACTAAGCCTACCACATTAATGGGTGTAATCTTGGGTGCACTGGAGGGGTTTCTTGGACAATCTCTGGGGAGATGGTCTTTGCCACAATCAGGACAAAAAGCCTGTATTGTGATAGCCTGTCCTTGACTCGGAGATGGTGGGTGGGGACAGTCACGAATGAAATGGTCACCATGACATCTGAAACAAGATCCTCTAGGGGCTTGTGGTCTCATTTGTCTCAACTGGGGCCTAGGGTTAGGATTTGTGTACATGACATTGGAGTATTCTGGCTCCCAATTTTGCTCCATAGGTGGTGCCTCATATTGATAAGAGTAAATCTCACTATGTTTAGGTGACTCTGTGTAATAAGCATGTGGACTACCTTCATGGGAATAGTCTAAACTATGAGCATGAGAGTCATTATCTGGTATCAATGGGGTTAGTGGCACCAATGCTCTATTTGGATTTTCCTCTCCCACAGCATATTTGACTGGAATCACATTGGCAGGAGCTGGTGGTTGGTTTCCCAAGACTGGATGTGGCCTATATTGTGTCTGATATTGTTGTTGTGGTCTATAATATGGTTGTTGGTATTGGCTTTGATACCTACCTGGTTGGTAAGGTTGTTGATAATTATGTCTAACAGCCTGCCTATTATAGGGACAATCTTGAGCCATGTGGTTCGTATATTTTCTCTCAATAGTACAATATGGAGCATTCCTTTCTCTCATGTTCTGGTTGTGCAATGGGCATACATTAGCCATGTGGTCGCCTCCGCATGTATAACACCGATTCAATGGAGTGACTCTCTGTGTTTGTTTATTTTGGACTCCTAGCTTCTTGGCTACTTGCTCAGCTATCTCCTCTATTTCCGTGGAGATTTTTGAAGTATGACTAGTAGAACTATCTGAATCCTTATAGAGTTTGGATAATCCTAACTCCTCACCCAAGTTATCTTCTATGTCAATGCATGTCCGCACGCACTCTTCTATGGATCTAGGCTCTTTCAAGTATACATATGATCTTAACTTTGTGCTCAGTAAGCAGTCTAAGAACAAAGCCACTTGTTTGGTTGGTGTGGGTAACTCTAGAGTAGGGCATCTTTCTAGGTACTGCCTGAACCTTCTACCAGCTAGTCGCACTGTTTCTTGGGGTGTCTGCTTGAAACTGTGGATCAAGGATGATGTGTTATGCCTTATACCACTCTTGGAAAATTCTATAATGAATTCGTCTTGTAGTTGACCTATATCGCGATAGTTGCGACTACTCAGTGGTTGAAACCAAGCTAAGGAAGTGCCCTTAAGAGTCACACCAAATGCCTCGTACTGGGTGAACAAATCCTCAACCTGTTCAGCTCTTAACACTTGTTTGAACTCGGCCACATGATCATAAGGATCTCCTGACCCGTCAAAATAATTCTTCATTGCCTTGATCACTTGAGTGGGTCTAAGGGTTCTTGGGTGCTCTCGGGGTCTAGGCAATGGAAAATCATGTTCATCTCTTTGTTGCCTATGTGCTTGATGTCTCTCTCTTTCAGGTCTTTCATTTTCAAATCCTGCTCTATTTCTGCCCACCGTGTGTGCAAAACTTACCTCAGGTCTCTCTCTAGTTCTTTCTCTCTGGGCTTCATGAGCTTGGGATGATCCTACTCCTTGTAGGCCATGGGAAACATTGGATCTTGGTGGGGGGAAAATCGATTCACTCTTCCAAGTATATGCATGTCTATCATGTTCTGTTACCAAGAAAATTTTCTCTGACGTGTTATCCAGGTAGACAACTTTGCCTGGTATCTCTGGATCCTTGAACTCGTAGATGATGACTATGCCCAATTCACTAGGTTGATCTGGCTTGAGTCTCCAAAAGGCTTCCTCTGTTTCTCTATTCAAGAAGATTTCTATGCTTTTGTTGTCTTGAGGGATCCAATCTGGTGTGATCACTCTGGTCAAAACTGACTTACCTCTAGGAGTATGGGGTCCTTGTCCGACATTTCCTTGTTCTAGGTCTCCTATCTCATTCTCATGAATGATATTTCCAAACTCATCCGTCCTATCTGGTTGGTTGGTAACCACATACATGGTTCCTTCCTTATCAATGTATGAACCCTCTTCGAACTTGACCACCGGGTGTTCAAGTCCAAAGGATTGATCTGGATTTTTGAGTTGGACCACTGATCGCCTCAGGCCATCCTCATAGATGCGAACACCTAATCGGTTGGTCCGAATATATTCTAGTTGTGTCTTATAGAGACCTTCCGGTGTTTGTAGATGGGCAGTTCCTGAGCCACCTGCAGGTTTTCCCATGCTAAAAGACATTTCGGAATCACTTGTGTCTGAACTTAGTGAAAGATGATCACTTAGTTGTTGTGCCCAAGACTTGGATGTATGGTTGACACTAGCCTCAGAAGATCTAATGCTTTGTTTATCCTTGCCTAAGTGTCTTCCAGATCTCAGGTTCATAAGCTTTAGTCAAGAGTCCAAATTTTCCCTTTGGTATGGTTCAAAATTCTTTGGAGCCCCCTTGGTTCCCTAGTCCCACCTGAGGGTCAACTTCAAATTATCCTATCTCAAAATCAACGCGTTATTCTTGAAAAACACAGTTGAGATCGTGTAGGATTTGAAACGAGCTTTCCAACGAGCTATAGAGCTTTGGATGAAAAAGTTATGTCAATTCAGGCTCGTGGGGATCAAAACAGGCAAACAGGATCTTTTGGAAAAATTCGCGATTTTATGAATCTCAAGAGAATCGCGATGTTGAGCACAAAATCGTGTTTCTGAAAATCGCGATGTTGAGCACAAAATCGTGTTTCTGAAAATCGCGATGTTGAGCACAAAATCGTGTTTCTGAAAATCGCGATGTTGAGCACAAAATCGTGTTTCTGAAAATCGTGATTTTGAGCACAAAATCGTGTTTTAGAGAATCGTGTTTTTTGACATGAAAATCACGATTGTGAGCACAGAATCGTGTTTTTGGACATGAAAATCGTGATTTTGAGCACAGAGTCGTGTTTTAGAGAATCGTGTTTTTTGACATGAAAATCGCGATTTTGAGCACAAAATCGTGTTTCTGAAAATCGCGATGTTGAGCATAAAATCGTGTTTCTGAAAATTGCGATTTTGAGCACAGAATCGTGTTTTAGAGAATTGTGTTTTTTGACATGAAAATTGCAATTTTGAGCACAGAATCGTGTTTTTTGACATGAAAATCGTGCTTTTGAGCACAAAATCGTGTTTTAGAGAATCGTGTTTTTTGACATGAAAATCGCTATTTTCAGCTCAGAATCATGTTTTAGAGAATCACCATTTTGTCTCAGAGAATCGTGATTCACAAAATCGTGTTTTTACAAAATCGTGTTTTTACAAAATCGTGTTTTTACAAAATCGTGTTTTTACAAAATCGTGTTTTTACAAAATCGTGTTTTTACAAAATCGTGTTTTTACAAAATCGTGTTTTTGAGAATCGCCTTTTTCACAGAATTGTGTTTTTGGCTGAAAATCGTGATTTATGAGAATCGCGATTTTGAGCACAACCACAGAATCGCGTTTTTTCACAAAATCGTGTTTTTACTAAAAATCGTGATTTTTTTAGAATCGCGATTTTGAGTAGGGAATCGTGTTTTTTCAAAATCGTGTTTTTTTGGCTGAAAATCGTGATTTGTGAGAATCGCAATTTTGAGCACAATCACAGAATCGCGTTTTTTCACAAAATCGAGTTTTTACTAAAAATCGTGATTTTTTGAAAATCGTGATTTTGAGTAGGGAATCGTGTTTTTTCAAAATCGTGTTTTTTTGGCTGAAAATCGTGATTTGTGAGAATCGCGATTTTGAGCACAATCACAGAATCGCGATTTTGAGAATGACCACAGAATCATGATTCTTTCAGCCAACTTTTAGGCGGAAAAACAGAAAATCGTGATTTTGCAAAGAATTTTGAATTTTCACAGAATCGCGATTTTCATCACAGAATTGCGTTTTTTGGCGGGAAATTCAAATTTCTGAGCGCCGACTATGGCGAGCTCCGTATGAGTAGAAAATCATGAAAACAACACAGCGCTTGCTCTCCCTTGCACCTCCTAACTCTTTCCCACACAATAATGCATGAAAAATGGTATGAAAATGGTGAAAATGCACTAAAAACAAGAAATTTCTATGAAGAAGAAGATGGAAGAAGGTGGAGATGATGATGATGATTAAGATGAAGAGGAAAAAACAGAAAATGAACGGAAATGACAGTTTTTTTACCTTCCAACGTCGCAAATCTACGATCTTACCATCACAACGCTTGTCCTCGAAGCTCTCTCCCCGGCAACGGTGCCAAAATTTGGTGTAGCTCAAGCGTAAGCACCACCTCCTTTACTTGTCAATCCGCAGAGACGTGAGGATCGGTATGAAGACCACGAGCAAGTGAAGGCACAAGTGCCTGAGTGAAAGCACACAAACATGCACACACATACACACACACGCGCACAAAGTAAGATCAAAGAGAGGAACAATGGAAAGCTTAGATTGCAAAAGAGTTCTCTTACAAAACTTCTATTGTCTAACAAGCTAACCCCAAAAATGAGCTCTCTAGCTCTTTTTATAGTTTTTTGACTAGTTTTGGCCCTGTCCAGACCTAGTGTCCGGCCTAGTTAAAAATTAGGTTCCAGTGCTTATTTGAGGGCTCAAACGAAGTCTAAAAATTATGAAAATTGGTACGATGGTACTTCTAATACTCCTCAAGCTCAAGGACTCCTCGGCTTGAACAAAATGGAGTTATAAAAATAGATAATGGTATTTACAATGGTTTTAGTGATGAAAATCACTATTTTTGTAGGGGATTCTTCTGAAAATTTGACATACACTTCTTGGAGCTCCCTACTTGCTCCCTTTCTTTGTGTGTCCACCTTTTGATGTGCTTCCATGCTTTGTCCTTGACTTTGAGCTTCAACAATATATATACCTATATAGATAGATAGATAGATAAATAGATAGATAGATAGATAAATAGATAGATAGATAGATAGATAGATAGATAGATAGATAAATAGATAGATAGGTAGATAGATAGGTAGATAGATCAATAGATAGATAGATAGATAGATAGATAGATAGATAGATAGATAGATAGATAGATAGATAGATAGGTAGATAGATAGGTAGATAGATAGATAGATCGATATGTTGGGAAAGATGGATGGACACTTCAAGATGATGAGTAGGTACTGCTAAATGCTGCTTTGTACCAGCCCTTTGATGCTTCGGAGTTGATAATTAGACCTTCTTAGATTTCCAATAACACCATAAATGGCTTATGTAATTTGGAAATGATGTATGAAAAGGTTGAATCAAAACAGACAACTTTGAACTTCAAGTCTTCAAGAAAACCTTCTATTTTTGACCATACACCTGCTGCATCTTTTGCTGAGCATGAACAACACAGTAGGAATTGGAAAAATTCCTTTTAGGGGTATCTAATTAGCTTAGTAAGCTAATGAGTTCAAGTAAAATCACTTAAAAAGATTAACTATGCTCAGAGAAATTAATTTAGCAAGTAAACCTTTACCCCCGATATTCGAGGACTGTTGCAGACTTCAACCAGTGATCACCTCGACGGACTTTTCTCTGAAATGGCTGAATAGAAATCCTTCACATTTTGATAGCCTGTAGAAAACTTTGCGCTGGTTCCAACAAGCTATAGAGCTTTGAATTTGGTGGAGATATGAGTGAGATATGATCTCCTCAAGTTGCCTGACTTATAGAGACTATGAGAGAGAGCTGAGAAATAAACAATGTAGATATATGTATTAATGAACAATGTTGTACAATGCCATAGGCATGATGATCATTGCCTAATGGTATAGAAGGGTGTGGGCTATAGTGTATGCCTCACACACACTCAGATATGATAATGAGGAGCTCGGAAAGTGACTTCGATACCGCGACTTTTTCTCGGAAGTTTCTTTAGATGTTCACTTCCAATTTGAATTTGAATTCAAATTGTTGGCTCCCTCTAAAAAGTGATCCTCCATTATAGGAGATATTCCATCAATCAACTCCTAAGTTTTCCACGAGTTCTTCTTGGTAGTTGTTTACAAAGATTCCAAGTTAAATATGACTTTTACAAAAGCATAAAATGGTAATGAACCATGAGCATTGATTCCCATGCATCTTCATATGTGTATGAACTACAAGCCAAATGTGTAGGCTTGTGAATTGCACCAAAAGCTCCCTCTCAAGCCAAACATTTTGGCTTGGTCTTCATTCTTCAGTCTTCATGTACATCCTGCAATCCAATCATTGATTTGAACCTGCATAGTTTGGTTCCATCCAATGCTTTAGTTAACAAATCTGCAGACTCCATGTTGGTTGATACATATGTTAGTTGAATGTCCTTGCTTAATAGCTTTTCTCTCACATAATGGTAATGGACCTCTATATGCTTGGTCCTAGCATGATAAATAGGATTAGTTGCAAGGTGAAGTGAGCTTGTATTATCTCCAAAGATCAATGGTGAGGTAGTATACAAACCCAATTCTGTATATAATAACTTGATCCATATGGCTTCTTGGGTAGCATTAGCCAATCCTCTATACTCTTCCTGTGTAGAAGATAAAGCAACAGTAGGTTGCTTCTTTGAAGACCATGATATTGGTTTATCACCTGCAAATGAAATGTATCCTGAAGTGCTCCTCCTATCATCCTTGCATCTTGCCCAATCCGCATCTGAATAAATCTTGATATCCAAGTCTGAAGTGTAAGGGAAATACAAACCACGATGTTGAGTACCCTTGAGGTATTTTAATATCATTTTGGCAGCCTCCAAGAGAGGTACCCTTGGCTTGTGCATGAACTGATTTACCACACTAACTCCATATGCAGTATCTATCCTTGTTAAGGTTGCATATTTCAAGCTACCTACTATACTTTGGTAACCTGTAATATCATCTATTTCATCACCTTCATGGGCACTTAGTTGTAGGTTTACCTCCATTGGAGATTCCAAAGTGAGTATAGACTAACTCAAGTCCAAGAAAATACTTTAGTAAACCAAGATCACTGATCTTGAACTCCTTCATCATTTGGTTCTTGATTTGTCTGATTCCATTGACATCATTACCTGTAAGTATGATATCATCAACATATAAACATAGGTATATTACCTTTGAATTGCTTCTCTTAATGAATAGAGAAGTGTCTGCCTTGCTCATAACAAAACCTTGGTCTTGAAGATATGTGGTCAACCTGTGATTCGATGCCCTAGGTGCGTGCTTCAATCCATAAAGAGCTTTATTCAATTTACATACATATGTAACCTTTTTTGGATCCTCATAGCCAAGAGGTTGTGACATATATACCTCCTCTGAAATCCATCCATTCAAGAAAGCATTTTTTACATCTAGCTGATACATGCTCCAATTCTTAGATGCAGCCACACTTTCCAATATCCTGATGGTTGGCATCTTGGCCACAGGTGAGAATGTTTCTTCATATTCAATGCCTTGGGTTTGAGCAAAACCCTTGGCCACCAATCTGGCTTTGCATCTGTTTATTGACCCATCAGAATTTCTTTTCAGTTTATATATCCATCTGGATCCAATTACCTTCATGGACTCTTTCTTTGGTACTAGTTCCCATGTGTCGCTTTCTTTGAGTGCTTCAATCTCCTCATCCATAACTTCCTTCCATTCTGTCTTAGTTTTAGCTTCTTCATATGATCCTGGTTCTTCCGTTGAAAAATCTTCGATAAGATAAATAGAGTGTTTGGTAACAAAATAGGTGTCATACCCATATCTGATAGGTTTCTTGCTCTCCCTTTTTGATCTTCTGATTGATCGATTTGAAGATTCAGGTATGTCTTCAAGTTTCTTCACCTTGAGTTTGCCTTTGGACTTCCATGCCTTGAATTCTTCAAGATTGATAATGTCTTCATCATCTGAACTGGTATCTTCATTTTGAGTAGGTTCCTCCTTAGCAAGACTTGGAAACTCCTCCTCCAAGTCATAGGGTAGTTTAACCTTCCTGCATTCATTCTCATACCAAGAGTCATTTTCATCAAAGGCAACATCTCTACTAACCATGAATCCCTTATTGGAAGGGTTGTAGAACCTGTACCCCTTCTGATTTAGATCATATCCAATAAAGATACACTTCTCAGCCTTAGGGTCTAGCTTACCTCTTATCTAAGAAGGAATGTGTACATATGCTACACATCCAAATATCCTGCAATGATCAATTGAGGGTCTCTTCCCATGCCATGCTTCATAAGGGGTCATCCCATCAAGGGATTTAGATGGTAACCCGTTTATGAGATAAGTGGTAGTAGATACACTCTCTGCCCATCAATAGTTAGGTAACTTTTTTTCATTCAACATTGACCTAGCTGTTTCAACAATTAATCTATTTCTTTTCTCAGCTACCCCATCCTGTTCAGGAGTATACCTTGTGGTGATTTCTCTCTTGATTCCTCTGTCCTGCAAGAATGCTTCAAACTCATTTGAGAAGTACTCAGCTCCTCCATCTGACCTTCGCCTCTTTAGATTCTTCGCTGTCTGATTCTCAACAAGTGCAAGATATTTTTTAAAAGAGTTGAACACTTCATCTTTGTGCTTCATAAAGTACAATACAGTCCACCTGCTATAATAATTAATAAAAGATACATAGTACCTTGATCCTGAGATTGAGGGGTCTTTGCTTGGTCCCCATACATTTGTATGGATAAGTTCTAGGTAGTCCTCATGCATGTAGCCTTTCCTTGAGAATGGTAATCTATGAGACTTTCCAAACTGACAAGCACCACACTTGTAGATCATATGTTTCTTGGATACATTAGGTATCCCAAGCACACATTGGTCCCTGCATATTTGCTTCAAGGTTCTTTCTCCTACATGCCCTAATCTTTTATGCCAAATCTCAAGCTCTGAAAGTGTTTGATCTTTATAATTGTAAAATGCAATATTCTTTGTATCTTCTAGCTCAAAAGTAAAAAGTCTACCGGTTTTTTCTCCTTTAGCAATTCTCTTGAACCCATGCTTGGGATCCTCCACAAATGCTCCAAATTGGTTGAATCTAACTAGCAAACCTTTTCCACAATGTGTCCAACACTCATCAAGTTTTTTGTAATGGTTGGTATATATAGTACCCTACTCAACAAGTTTTGATTTCCATCACAAGTCGTAACATTTCCAACTTTAACTATTGAGTGCTTGGTGTCATCACCTGTTTGTACTTGATGCTTACCTCTTAGTTCTTCAAGGTCAGAGAGTAGAGATACATTGCGAGCCACATGATTTGAGCATCCTGAGTCAATGTAGAAGAGATGGTCATCATTTGTACCTGGTTTTGAAGTCATATTCATAATCAGAAGAGAATCATCTTGCTGTTCTGTATAGTTGTTGTAATCTTTTCTGGATTTGAATCCTCCTTGGTAGTTTCCATTATAATTGTTGTTGTAGTTATTGTTGTAGTTATTGTTGTAGTTATTGTTGTACCCTTGATGATGGTTGAATCTGCCTCTTGACTATGAGTATCCACCTCTTTGATTTCCTCTTCCTCTCTGATTCTTCTAGTTCCTGAAACACTCATGTATAGTATGATTTGATAAACCACAAATGTTGCATGGTGAGGAGTTATAAGATCTCCCCCTACCTTGCTTACCTCCTCTACTCCTTCCTCTTGATGATCTACCTCTCCTTGCATAGTTGACTTGGGAGGTAGTGCCTTCATCCTCTCCTTTCTTGTTCTTGCCTTTATCTTTAGACTTACTTTTATCAGTGTATAGGGTAGAAGAGCTATTACCTTTGGATGAGTCTCCAGTCTTGCTGAGCTTGGCTTCATGAGTGAACAATTGCCCCATGAGAGTGGTAAGATTTGGAATTTCCATGTCCATGTATAGATCCATGGCAGTGGTGAAGCTTTCCCATTTTCCATCAGCTTTGATCACATTGATCACTTGCCTTACTATTTGCTCTTATTCAATCTCTTCTCCTATTCTTGCTAACTGATCTGCTACATCTTTAATCTTAGTCACAAACTCTCAAATAGCCTGCTTAGGTTGCTTCCTTAGTGTGGTGAATTCAATCCATAATTGGTTTTTTCTGGCCCTTGTGTTGGAAGAGAAATAGGATGACAAGGTTTCCCAAGTCTCTTGGGATGTCTTACAATATCTAATATGTGGCGAAAGAAAATCGGAGATGGAGTTGAGTAAGTAAGACCTTGCTAATGCATCCTTTACACACCATGTGGTTAGCTTTTCATGTTCTTCCTTTGTTGGTAGTCCTCTGGTTTTGAATGAGGGCAATTCCTCATCTCCTGAGATGTATCCATAAGGACTCCTTCCTTGTAGGTTTGTCTTCATCCTTAGAGACCATGCCTCATAGTTGTTCCTGTCCAATTTATCAATAAATGAAGGAAAACCATCTCCCATTTTACTTTAACTTTGCTCTGATACCAGTGTTGGGAAAGCTGGATGGACACTTCAAGATGATGAGTAGGTACTGCTAAATCCTGCTTTGTACCAGCCCTTTGATGCTTCAGAGTTGATAAGTAGACCTTCTTAGCTTTCCCATAACACCATAAAATGAATTATGTACTTTGGAAATGATGTATGAAAAGGTTGAATCAAAACAGAGAACTTTGAACTTCAAGTCTTCAAGAAAACCTTCTATTTTTTACCATACACCTGCTGCATCTTTTGTTCAGTATGACCAGCACAGTAGGAATTGGAAAGATTACTTTTAGGGGTATTTAATTAGCTTAGTAAGCTAAAGATTTAAAGTGAAGTCACTTAAAAATAGTAAGTATGCTCAGAGAAAGTAATTGAGCAACTAAACCTTTACCCCCAATATTTTAGGACTGTTGCAGACTTCAACCAGTGATCACCTCGATAGAGGTTTCTCTGAAATGGCTGAATATAAATCCTTCAAATTTTGATAGCACGTAGAATACTTTGAGCGGGTTTCAACAAGCTATAGATCTTTGAATTTGGTGGAGAAATATGTGAGATATGATCTCCACACGTTGACTCACTTATAGAGACTATGACAAAGGACTCAGAAATAAACAATGTAGATATATGTATTAATGGAACAATGTTGTACAATGCCATAGGCATGATGATCATTGCCTAATGGTATAGAAGGGTGTGCGCTATAGTTTATGCCTCACACACACTCAGATATGATAATGAGGAGCTCGGAAAGTGACTTTGATACTGCGATTTTACTTGGATGTTTATATAGATGTTGACTTCCAATTTGAATTTGAATTCAAATTGTTGGATCCCTCTAAAAAGTGATCCTCCATTATAGGAGATATTCCATCAATCAAGTCCTAACTTTTCCACGAGCTCTTCTTGGTAGGTGTTTACAAAGATTCCAAGTTAAATATGACTTTTACACAAGGATAAAATGGTAATGAATCATTAGCATTGATTCCTATGCATCTTCATATGTGTATGAACTACAAGCCAAATGTGTAGGCTTGTGAATTGCACCAACAGCTCCCTCTCAAGCAAAACATTTTGGCTTGGTCTTCATTCTTCAGTCTTCATGTACATCCTCCAATCCAATCATTGATTTGAACCTACATAGTTTGGTTCAATCCAATGCTTTAGTTAACAAATCTGCACACTTCATGTTGGTTGATACATATGCTAGTTGAATGTCCTTGCTTAATAGCTTTTCTCTCACATAATGGTAATGGACCTCTATGTGCTTGGTCCTAGCATGATCAATAGGATTAGCTGCAAGGTGAAGTGAGCTTGTATTATCTCCAAAGATCAATGGTGAGGTAGTATACAAACCCAATTATGTATACAATAACTTGACCATATGGCTTCTTGGGTAGCATTAGTCAATCCTCTATACTCTGCCTGTGTAGAAGATAAAGAAACAGTTGGTTGCTTTTTTGAAGACCATGATATTGGTTTATCACCTGCAAATGAAATGTATCCTGAAGTGCTCCTCCTATCATCCTTGCATCCTGCCCAATCTGCAACTGAATAAATCTTCATATCCAAGTCTGAAGTGTAAGGGAAATACAAACCATGATGTTGAGTACCCTTGAGGTATTTAAATATCCTTTTGGGAGCCTCCAAGCGAGATACCCTTGGCTTGTGCATGAACTAACTTAGCAAACTAACTCCATATGCAATATCTATCCTTTTTAAGGTAGCATAGTTCAAGCTACCTACTATGCTTTAGTAACTTGTAATATCATCTATTTCATCACCTTCATGGGCACTTAGTTTTAGGTTTACCTCCATTGGAGTATTTGCAACTTTGGGATCCTGCAAATGAAGCTTCTTCAACATATCCTCTATGTTTTTTTTCTGAGTAATATAGATTCCAGAGTTAGTATAGACTAACTCAAGTCTAATAAAATACTTTAGTAAACCAAGATCACTAATCTTGAACTCCTTCACCATCTGGTTCTTGATTTGTCTGATTCCATTGACATCTTTACCTGTAAGTATGATATCATCAACATATACACATAGGTATATTACCTCTGAATTGCTTCTCTTAATGAATAGAGAAGTGTCTACCTTGCTCATAACAAAACCTTGGTCTTGAAGATATGTGGTCAACCTGTGATTCCATGCCCTAGGTGCGTGCTTCAATCCATAAAGAGCTTTATTCAATTTGCATACATATGTTACCTTGTTTGGATCCTCATAGTCAGGAGGTTGTGACATATGTACCTCCTCTAAAATCCATCCATATAAGGAAGCATTTTTTACATCTAGCTGATACATGTTCCAATTTCGATGCAGCCACACTTACCGATATGCTGATGGTTGGCATCTTTGCCACACGTGAGAATGTTTCTTCATAGTCAATGCCTTGGGTTTGTGCAAAACCCTTGGCCACCAATCTGACTTTGTACCTGTTTATTGACCCATCAAAATTTCTTTTGAGTTTATAGATCCATCTGGATCTAATTACCTTCATGGACTCTTTCTTTGGTACTAGTTCCCATGTGTCGCTTTCTTTGAGAGCTTCAACCTCCTCATTCATAGCTTCCTTCCATTATATCTTAGTTTAAGCTTCTTCATATTATCCTGTTTCTTCAGTTCACAAATCGTTGGCAAGATAAATAGAGCATTTAGTAACAAGAGAGGTGTCATACCCATATCTGATAGGTTTTTTGCTCTCCCTTTGTGATCTTCTGATTGATTGATTTGAAGATTCAGGTATGTCTTCAAGTTTCTTCATCTTGAGTTTGCCTTTGGACTTCCATGCCTTGAATTCTTCAAGATTGACAATGTCTTCATCATCTGAACTGGTATCTTCGTTTCGAGTAGGTTCCTCCTTAGCAAGACTTGGAAACTCCTCCTCCAAGTCATAGGGTACTTTAACCTTCCTACATTCATTCTCATACCAAGAGTCATTTTCATCAAAGGCAACATCTCTACTAACCATGAATCCCTTATTGGAAGGGTTGTAGAACTTGTACCCCTTCTGATTTAGATCATATCCAATAAAGATACACTTCTCAGCCTTACGATATAGCTTACGTCTTATCTGAGAAGGAATGTGTACATATGCTACACATCCAAATATCTTGCAATGATGAAGTGAAGGTCTGTTCCCATGCCATGCTTCATAAGGGGTCATCCTATCAAGGGATTTAGATGGTAACCTATTTATGAGATAAGTAGTAGTAGATACACTCTCTGCCCATAAATAGTTAGGTAACTTTTTTTCATTCAACATTGAGCTAGCTATTTCAATAATAAATCTATTTCTTCTCTCAGCTACCCAATTCTGTTCAGGAGTATACCTTGTGGTGATTTCTCTCTTGATTCCTCTGTCCTGCAAGAATGCTTCAAACTCATTTGAGAAGTACTCACCTCCTCCATCTAACCTTAGCCTCTTTAGATTCTTCCCTATTTGATTCTCAACAAGTACAAGATATTTTTTAAAATAGTTCAACACTTCATCTTTGTGCTTCATAAAGTACATTAGAGTCCACCTCCTATAATCATCAAAAAAAGATACATACTACCTTGATCGTGATACTGAGGGGTCTTTGCTTGGTCCCCATACATCTGTATGGACACCTTCTAGGTAGTCCTCGTGCATGTAGCCTTTCCTTGAGAATGGTAGTCTATGAGACTTTCCAAACTGACAAGCAGCACGCTTGTAGATCATATGTTGCTTGGATACAGTAGGTATCCCAAGCACACAATGGTCCCTGCATATTTGCTTCAAGGTTCTTTCTCCTACATGCCCTTACCTTTTATGCCAAATCTCAAGCTCTAAAAGTGTTTGATCTTTATAATTGTACAGTGCAATATTCTTTGTATCTTCTAGCTCAAAAGTAAAAAGTCTACCTGTCTTTTCTCCTTTAGCAATTCTCTTGAACCCATGCTTGGGATCCTCCACAAATGCTCCAAATTGGTTGAATCTAACCTGCAAACCTTTTTCCACAGTCTGTCCAACACTCACCAAGTTTTTTGTAATGGTTGGTACATATAGTACCCTACTCAACAAGTTTTGATTTCCATCACAATTCTTAACATTTCCAACTTTAACTACTGAGTGCTTGGTGTCATCACCTGTTTATACTTGATTCTTACCTCTTGGTTCTTCAAGGTCAGGGAGTACAACTACATTGCCAGCCACATGATTTGAGCATCCTGAGTCAATGTAGAAGAGATGGTCATCATTTGTACCTGGTTTTGAAGTCATGTTCATAATCAGAAGAGAATCATCTTGCTCTTCTTTATAGTTTTTGTAATCTTTTCTAGATTTGAATTCTCCTTGGTAGTTTCCATTGTAGTTGTTTTTGTAGTTATTGTTGTGGTTATTGTTGTTGTTATTGTTGTACCCTTGATGATGGTTGAATTTGCCTCTTGACTGTGAGTATCCACCTCTTCGATATCCTCTTCCTCTCTGATTCTTGTAGTTCCTGAAACACTCATCTGTAGTATGATTTGATAAACCACAAATGTTGCATGGTGAGGAGTTACAGGATATCCCTTACCTTGCTTACCTCCTCTGCCCCTTCCCCTTGATCTACCTCTCCCCGCATAGTTGACTTGGGAGGTAGTGCCTTCATCCTCTCCTTTCTTGTTCTTACCTTTATCTTTAGACTTACTTTTATTAGTGTATAGGGCAGAAGAGCTATTACTTTTGGATGAGTCTCTATTCTTGTTGAGCTTGGCTTCATGAGTGAACAATTGCCCCATTAGAGTGGTAAGATCTGGAATTTGCATGTCCATGTATAGATCCATGGTAGTGGTGAAGCTTTCCCATTTGTCATCAGATTTAATCCCATTGATCACTTGCCTTACTATGTGCTCTTCTTCAATCTCTTCTCCTATGCTTGCTAATTGATCTGCTAAATCTTTAATCTTAGTAACGAACTCTGAAATAGCCTGCTTAGGTTGCTTCCTTAGTGTGGTGAATTCAATCCATAATTGGTTTTTTCTGGCCCTTGTGTTGGAAGAGAAATAGGATGACAAGGTTTCCCTAGTCTCTTGGGATGTCTTACAGTTTCTAATATGTGGCAAAGGAAAATCAGAGATGGAGTTGAGAAAGTGAGACCTTGCTAATGCATCCTTGGCACACCATGTGTTGAGCTTTTCATGTTCTTCCTTTGTTGGTAGTCCTTTGGTTTTGAATGAGGGAAATTCCTCATCTCCTGAGATGTATCCATAAAGACTCCTTCCTTATAGGTATGTCTTCAGCCTTAGATACCATGCCTGATAGTTTTTCCTGTCCAATTTATCAATAAATGAAGGAAAACCATCTCCCATTTTACCTTAACTTTGCTCTGATACCACTGTTGGCAAAGATGGGTGGACACTTCAAGATGATGACTAGGTACTCCTAAATCTTGCTTTGTACCAGCCCTTTGATGCTTCAGATTTGATAAGTAGACCTTCTTAGCTTTGCAATAACACCATAAAATGGCTTATGTACTTTGGAAATGATGTATGAAAAGGTTGAATCAAAACAGACAACTTTCAACTTCAAGTCTTCAAGAAAACCTTCTATTTTTTACCATACACCTACTGCATTTTTTGCTCTGTATGATGAGCACAGTAGGAATTGGAAAAAATCCTTTACGGGGTATCTAATTAGCTTAATAATTTAATGATTTCAAGTGAAATCACTTAAAAATTTTAACTATGCTCAGAGAAATTAATTTAGCAAGTAAACCTTTACCCTCGATATTTTAGGATTGTTGCAGACTTCAACTAGTGATCACCTCGATGGAGTTTTCTTTGAAATGGCTGAATATAAATCCTTCAAATCTTGACATCATGTAGAATACTTTGAGCGGGTTCCAAAAATCTATAGATCTTTGAATTTGGTGGCGAAATGAGTGAGATATGATCTCCACAAGTTGACTGACTTATAGAGACTATGAGAGAGAACTCAGAAATAAACAATGTAGATATATGTATTAATGAAAAATGTTGTACAATGCCATAGGCATGATGCTCATTGCCTAATGGTATAGAAGGGTGTGGGCTATAGTTTATGCCTCACACACACTTAGATATGATAATGAGGAGCTCGGAAAGTGACTTCGATACCACGACTTTTTCTTGGAAGTTTATATAGATGTTCACTTCCAATTTGAATTTGAATTCAAATTGTTGGATCTCTCTAAAAAGTGATCCTCCATTATAGGAGATATTCCATCAATCAACTCCTAACTTTTCCATGAGTTCTTCTTGGTAGGTGTTTACAAAGATTCCAAGTTAAATATGACTTTTACACAAGGATAGAATGGTAATGAACCATTAGCATTGATTCCTATGCATATTCATATGTGTATGAACTACAAGCCAAATGTGTAGGCTTGTGAATTGCACCAATAGCTCCTCGTCAAGCCATACATTTTGGCTTGGTCTTCATTCTTCAGTCTTCATGTACATCCTACAAACCAATCATTGATTTCAACCTGCATAGTTTGGTTCCATCCAATGCTTTAGTTAACAAATCTGCACACTGCATGTTGGTTGATACATATGTTAATTGAATGTCCTTGCTTAATAGCTTTTCTCTCACATAATGGTAATGGACCTCTATATGCTTGGTCCTAGTATGATAAATAGGATTAGTTGCAAGGTGAAGTAAGCTTGTATTATCTCCAAAGATCAATGGTGAGGTAGTATACAAACCCAATTCTATATACAATAACTTGATCCATATGGATTCTTGGGTAGCATTATCCAATCCTCTATATTCTACCTCTGTAGAAGATAAAGCAATAGTAGGTTGCTTCTTTGAAGACCATGATATTGGTTTATCACCTGCAAATGAAATGTATCCTGAAGTGCTCCTCCTATCATCCTTGCATCTTGCCCAATGTGCATCTGAATAAATCTTGTATTCAAGTCTGAGTGTAAGGGAAATACAAACCATGATGTTGAGTACCCTTGATGTATTTTAATATCCTTTTTGCAGCCTCCAAGTGAGGTACCCTTGGCTTGTGCATGAACTGACTTAGCACACTAACTCCATATGCAATATCTGTCCTTGTTAAGGTGGCATAATTCAAGCTACCTACTATGCTTTGGTAACCTGTAATATCATCTATTTCATCACCTTCATGGGCACTTAGTTTTAGTTTTACCTCCATTGGAGTATTTGCAACTTTGGCATCCTGCAAATGAAACTTCTTCACCATATCCTCTATGTATTTTTTCTGAGTAATATAGATTCCAGAGTTAGTATAGACTAACTCAAGTCCAAGAAAATACTTTAGTAAACGAAGATCACTGATCTTGAACTCCCTCATCATCTGGTTCTTGATTTTTCTGATTCCATTGACATCTTTACCTATAAGTATGATATCATCAACATATACACATAGGTATATTACCTCTAAATTTCTTCTCTTAATGAATAGAGAAGTGTCTGGCTTGCTCATAACAAAACCTTGGTCTTGAAGATATGTGGTGAACCTGTGACTCCATGCCCTAGGTGCCTGCTTCAATCCATAAAGAGCTTTATTCAATTTGCATACATATGTTACCTTGTTTGAATCCTCATAGCCAGGAGTTTGTGACATATGTACCTCCTCTGAAATCCATCCATTCAAGGAAGCATTTTTTACATCTAGTTGATACATGTTCCAATTCTTAGATGCAACCACACTTACTAATATCCTGATGGTTGGCATCTTGGCCACAGGTGAGAATGTTTCTTCATAGTCAATGCCTTGGGTTTGTGCAAAACCCTTGGCCACCAATCTGGCTTTGTACCTATTTATTGACCCATCAAAATTTCTTTTGAGTTTATAGATCCATCTGGATTCAATAACCTTCATGGACTCTTTCTTTGGTACTAGTTCCCATGTGTCGCTTTCTTTGAGAGCTTCAATCTCCTCATCCATAGCTTCCTTCCATTCTATCTTAGTTTTAGCTTCTTCATATGATCCCGATTCTTCAGTTCACAAATCTTTGGCAAGATAAATAGAGCATTTAGTAGCAAGAGAGGTGTCATACCCATATCTGATAGGTTTTTTGCTCTCCCTTTGTGATCTTCTGATTGATTGATTTGAAGATTCAGGTATGTCTTCAAGTTTCTTCATCTTGAGTTTGCCTTTGGACTTCCATGCCTTGAACTCTTCAAGATTGATAATGTCTTCATCATCTAAACTGGTATCTTCATTTTGAGTAGTGTTAGTCGGCGGCCAAGTGAGAAAAATGTACCGGATGTAACGGAGTTCCTTGAATCACGCGCAAAAAGTGAGGACGCGCATCCTGTAAATTTATATAAAGCAATGAAAGAAGAATGGTCGAGAGAGACGTCTTTTTTGGAACTGTTGGATTGTTCACCTAATTTTCTGTCAGAGTACTGTTACATTGTTGTGGAGTTTGAGTAATGTGAATGTTGAGTTCTGTATCGGATGCTCACATTGAAGTTCACCGTAACGAGTGATTGAATGACGGATTGTGTGTTTGAGTACTGTTATCGTATTGTATTGCTGCGTATTCTTCAGTTATTGAAGTACCTTGAGTCAGTTTGAGTAGTTATCCGGCTATGTGAATCGAATAGGTAATCTGTTGCCCTGACGGAGTATGTTCTATGTGTTTCTATCAGAATCATTGCATTTGATGTAATAACTGTGACCCCGAATAGGAGTACGAACTAGTATCTTCAGTAAACGTGGACTTTTGAGATCACTGGCAAGTGTGGTGACAAATGAATCTGTCAGCTATAGTCTTCACTTTGGTTGATTTACGGTATAATAGCGAATCTGTAGAAGGGACTACTGCTCTGTTCCAATAGCAGAATATTCTAAAGAAGAATAGTCTGAAGAAGTTCGATACGCAGGCGTAAAGAAACCCAATATTGTCTAGTTACCGCAAGTAACTAAGCTAAGACGTGTATTAGTATTTTGATGTAATGATTAAGAATTGGGAAAAGAGTACAGGGCCTCTGTCTAACAGACCCCTACCACTCCCAAGAACCCACTTGGTCTGATAACGCCTTTCGGTAATAGAAAGTTTAATACAGTTTGCGGTGAATCACTATTTTACGCTTAATATTTGTTCGGTAACGATTTCGGCTAGTTATTAACACAGCGTAACTGTGTAACATTTAACATTTGGCGCCGTCTGTGGGAAAGTGGCATCAAGATTGTTAGTCGTCTGTGAGAATTAGATTATTGTTTGATTGGCAGTAGCAACAGAATCAGATTGTTGCAAACTGTCCCGTTAGTAATACTACGCGATTAGTACAAAAGATGATACATGCCGGTTACTCGATCCGATGAAACGTATCCCAAGAACCATCAGTCTGGAGCACTAAAGCCAACTTTGGGAGGTAGAAGTACAACTAGGACTGACCCAGTTGTCAAGAAAGTTAAGAACGTTAAAACTGATTCCGATCATAGTTCGGTGGAACCTGTTACGCCTCTGGTACATTCCGGAACTATTTCAGCACAGTCTGTCGAAAATATAGTAAATCCAGAACCTACCAAGACGCAGTTGGAATCTAGTTTAACACTCTTGGAAAAAGATTCAGATTCATCTACGATTAGAAACACTTTAGTCAAAGACATCGGCGAAGGCGAAAAAACGCCGAATTCGGGCACAATTTCGGTTCATTTCAGTGATATTTCAGTAAGAGAATCACAGTTTTTCGGTGACGATTTAACATTTTCTATTGAATCTTCAGCCCATCTGCCGTGCTTGGAAGCAAGTTCCCATACACTGGACATCAAGGAGGAAGGAAGGCTGTTCGAAACAGAAATTCGAAGCATATTAGACAAGATAATCACACCGGAAAGTGCGTCATTCGACGATACAGATTCCGGTAGTTCAAAAGGAAAGTATAACACGCTCACGATGAACGGACAACAACAGTTATGTCCACCCAGGCCACCTCTAATGGGAGTGATGTACACGAAGTTTGGTGGATTTCCAGGAGATGATCCGGATGCTCATGTGCGTACGTTCGAGATAAGTTATGCAGTTCTCAACCATCCACAGGATCAGGCCTACAAAGCCATTGTCTTCCAATCTACACTTGTCAATGAAGCAGCTAGATGGCTTACAGAATATGATATTAATCATTTCGGCACCTACGAAGCAGTACGAGATGCTTTTCTGCAGCGATTCAGGCTAAAAAAGAATCCAACCGAAATTTTTGGTTATCTGCAGAATAACAGACAGAAACCAAATCAAACTCTACAGGAGTATGCTACTCTCTTCAGAACACACTTAAGGCAGCTACCACCGGCCCATGCTAACTTACCAGATGACGTTATCACTCAGTGGTTCATTAATGGCTTGGTTCCACAACTTAAGAAGATCATGATCATAAGATGTGTCGGAGCCATGTCCCTCGATGCAGTCATTGCAATGACTCTGCAACTGGAACACAAAGTCGGTGGATTTACAGAAGATTTAGAATGGTTAAAAGCAAACAAGAATGTTGCAGAAGATATGACTAGACAGGTATATTGCAACATATGCAAAAATTCAGGACATACAAGTGCCAATTGTGCACTTAATCAAACATTCTGCGCTATCTGCAACATTGCCGGACACACCACCGAAAACTGCGCATACAACGCTAGAGTACAAGGAACAGCAACTGTCAATGCAATTATCCAGGAACAAGGACAACCAGAAAATCACTATGTGCCTCCACAAATGAGAAACAACCAGCAACAAGGATATCGAAATTACCGAGGACAGAGGAATAACAATTATAATCCAAACCGCTGGCAAAACGGACCACCACCAGAAAATCCCAATTTACCACCACCACGCTCCCATTTTTGTGATGAATTTGGACATATTAGGAGATTTTGCAAGGATGTAGCTGAGTATGATCAAAGGAAGAAGGAACGTCAAAATCCAATGGCCAACATGGTAAAAATCACACCAGTGGAGATACAGGCTGCTGCAATCCAGACCCGTTCGGGTAAACAACTGCAACCGGCAGCAGAAATATTTGAACCAGGGATACATGAACAACACAGAATGTATAACAAAGCTAGTCAATGGACCACAGCAGAACCACCAGCCTTTCCAGAGCCTATTCCGGTAGCCCATCCCTCGTTAACAAAGGAAGGAACACAACAAAGGGAGTTAGCAGCAGAAACATCATCAGCAGCAGATACATTGCCCACCGTAGACACCTCCACATCAGCAGAGGCATCAACTTCAACATTAGTAGAGCCTGTCAATCAATCTCAACAGGCTTGGGAAATCTTATCTAAGGCATCTATCACTCTGCCTCTAGGCCAACTACTGGCATTAGTACCGGGAATTCGCCAACAGTTCCAACAACAGTTCAGTCCGGTACCTTCTTGTATTTCGGCGACAGCAGCAGTTCAACCGGAACCTCATTCTACGGTTGATCATTCAGTTCCCTTGATTACAGTATGGTATAAGAATCATAAGATTACGCAGGTATTAACTGATGGAGGCTCTGGTGTAAACATTGCGACTGCGGCATTATGCAAAAGGTTAGGATGGACCGAAATCGAACCAGTTCAATTTTTTGTTAGAATGGTAGATCAATCAAGAGTCCATCCTGTAGGACTTGTGCGAAATGTACCCATCACTTTGCAAGGTACGACCTTTAAAATGACCTTTGTTATACTAGATTTGCTAGAATCCACTTTGGATTACAACCTTCTTTTCGGCCGACCTTGGCTGAAGCATGCGAAGGTAATACAAGACTGGTCTGCACAAGAGCTTACATTCAAAGATGCCAATCAAAGATATGTGGTAAAATTAGATGCTATACAACTCTGCGAGCTACACGCTAGACCGTATTTTGGTGAATTAGTCCATATGCTAGATGGACTATCAGATGATGAAGAAGAGGAATTTTTGAAGAATAACGCTGACTTAATTTCACTAGGAACTGTTGATCTATAGTCCATTGTAGATAACTGGAACACTTCAATCTGTATAGTAGTACCCATCACCGAAGAAGCTAAGAAGGAAGATACCGTCTCTATCCATGACGATGAATTACAGCCACTTTTCAAGTCAGCAGACGATACAGAGAGACCTCAACAGTTTTATGTCCCCGAAGATCAGCTGACCACGTACAATCTAGGAGATGAAGATCATCCGCGTTCTGTAAAGATAAAGCATAATTTACCGGAATTGTTCAAAGCGGATTTGATTCGACTACTTCGCGAATTCTCAGACGTCTTTGCATGGGATTACAAAGATATGAAAGGACTAGATCCGCGCATCTATCAGCATAGAGTCATGTTGAAGCCTGAAGCTAAACCGAACACAGCCCAGCTACCGAATGAATCTCAATTATGCATCACAGGTAAAAGCCGAACTTGATAGATTATTAAAAGTCGGATTCATCGTACCACTAGAACATGTTGAATGGATTTCACCAATTGTGATCGTGCCAAAGAAAAATAAGCAACTGCGAATCTGTGTAGACTACCGGAAATTAAACGCAGCAACAGTACCGGATCCTTTCCCGATCCCCTTTCTGGATACCATGCTTGATAAGGTAGCAGGTCACGAAATGTATTCATTCTTAGACGGATACAGCGGTTACAATCAGGTTAGAATGGTCGAAGAGGATATACCAAAAACTGCATTCATTACCAACTAGGGTGTCTTTGCCTGCACCGTAATGTGGTTCGGATTGAGAAATGCACCAAGCACATTTCAGTGATGTATGCAGGAGATTTTCTCTCCTTATCTCACTTCATTTATGCAAGTATATCTCGATGAC
This sequence comes from Ceratopteris richardii, assembly GCA_020310875.1. NCBI lineage: Eukaryota > Viridiplantae > Streptophyta > Polypodiopsida > Polypodiales > Pteridaceae > Ceratopteris > Ceratopteris richardii. The sequence continues at coordinate 82,928,695 of CM035419.1, read as the reverse complement.
TTCTCGATTTTTGGTAAGATGATGGCACATTTGCTTCATCTACGATGCTGTTTTCAAAAGTGCAGAGAGTACAAACTCTGTCTTAACCCAAAAAAATCTGTGTTTGCGGTCTCATGTGGCAAATTACTTGGCCACATTGTATCTGCACAAGGTATCCAAGTAGATCCAGATAATTTTTTGGCAGTATTAGAAGCTCCAATGCCAACTTCTCCAAAAGAAGTTATGCGCTTTATGGTCCAAGTACGGTGGCATGGAAGGCACTTACGGTGGCTTGCTCATCTGGCTATACCACTAAACAAGCTAATCAGCAAAACACCTCGACAATTTTAATGGACCCAGGAATGCCAGATAGCCTTTGATCGATTAAAGCATTTATTAACACAAGTACCTATCTTACAACCGCCGGACTGGGATCACCCATTTCATGTATTTGTTGATGCTTCAGATATAGCAATAGGAAGTGTAGTGATGCAACAAATTGATAAATGGTTTAGACCAGTGTATTATGCAAGTGGAAGATTAGCACCTGCTAAGAAAAATTACTCTATAACAGAAAGAGAATGTCTAGGGCTAGTATATTTGGTCAAGAAATTTAGACATTACTTGCTAGGCCGTAAATTCACATTTCATGTAGATCACGCTGCACTTGTCTATCTAGTTTGGTAGCAGCATCTAGGTGGTCGATTAGCGCGATGGTTCTTACTCTTGCAGGAATTTGATTACAAAGACATTCACCGGTCAGGCACTTCACATGCCTTAGCAGATTTTTTATCTCGCTTAGATTCCGGTGAAGCTCCGGTGGGCATAGATGACAGGACACCCGTGATTTATGTATGAGAACCAATTAATGAAGAATCTGCAGACCCACCTATCCCATTTTCGTATTATGATCAGATCTTGACTTTTCTCACTGATGGTTGCCTTCCATCTCAGACTTCTACGACAGTACGCAGAAAAATTGCAGTCTTTAGCCGTCGATTTTGGTTAATTGCTAGAGAATTATATTATGTAGATCACACCGGAATCCTACTTCGATGTATTCCACCACATGAAGTTAACTCAGTTATCACTTTGGCTCACTCGATTCCTTCCGGTGGCCACTTTGTTGCAGATCTAACTCACCGGAAAATTCTGCAGAGTGGTCTCTGGTGGCCAACAATGTACAGAGATATATTACAGTTTGTCAAACAATGTGATACTTGTCAAAGATCGGGTCAGCCTTTGCAACGTCATTTTTTTCCTTTGCAACCCATCTTACCAATATAACCTTTCCAGAAGTGGGGTCTAGATTTTATCCGTCCAATTACACCACCAGCAGTGTTCAGTAACAACCGTTACATACTGACCTGTACAGACTATGCAACCAGATGGGCTGAAGCCTGGGCTTTGCGGTCTGCTACAGCCGTTACGGTAGCAAAGTGTCTACTAACCGATGTCTTCCCACGTTTTGGCTTACCACTAGAAATTGTCTCAGATCAAGGCACTCATTTTGTAAACAATCTAATGAAGGCACTTACACATTCGTTCCAAGTTACACATTCGTTCCAGGTTACACATAAATTTAGTTCTCTTTATTATCCTCGTGCCAATGGATTGGCCGAAAGTACAAACAAATCTCTGCTGAATATCCTTCGAAAATTGATCATGGAATCACCGGAAAGATGGGACCAACTGCTACCTGCAGTATTATGGGCATACCAGACTACCTACAAGGTAACAACAGGATTGACACCTTTCAAATTAGCTTATGGCCTAGAAGCAATAACACCAATGGAGATAGTTATACCAAGTTTACGAGTAGCCATTACCCAGAAATTACTACCGGAAGACTCACTATCATTTCGGATGGACACTCTTAGAGAGTTAGATGAGCATCGATGGCTCAGTTCCTAAAAACTCCAGTGTTTTCGGTAGGACAGCTTGTACTTTTCTATAACGCAAAGTCAGATAGATCCGCAGGCAAATTCAAATTACGGTGGTTCAGCCCTTACAAGATCGCAGAGCAAATCGGTCCAGCAACTTTTCAGTTGACTACGTTGATCGGAAATCCACTTCCAAAAGCAATCAACGGCTCAAAGCTGCAGCCGTATCGAAGCGCTACTAGTCCGCATTAAATCATTCGGTGGTGGACCGCATTTTTTAGCTTTTGTTTTTCTACTTTTCATTCTGTTCTTTCTCTTCTTTTTAAAATAGCCGTGTTTTGTCATAAGCCGCCCTCCTTACCAATTAATCAAACATGCACGCCAAATAAAAAGCAATATCATTCCAGCACCGCACAATGATAACCATCACTTCCTACCCCCCCCCCCCCCCACTGTAATGTCTGTACTTAAGCTCTTCGGTTGCGCCAAAAAACGCTATTGTGTTCTTGTGATTGTAATTGTGTGTTCTGTGTTCTGTGTATCCGTGTGCTGTGTCCTGTGTATTCGTGTTCGCGTGCGCAATGGAAGCGTTGGCGAACTACGCAGCCTTCTGTGATGGTATCCCTACCAAGGTAGGAGAATACCTGTGTATCCGAGGGTTAGCTAACTTCGTTGAGCTGCCTTGGCACTCAGTGGAAGCCCATCCCTTCTTCGCACAAATTATCCCAGCCATCGCCCAATCTCCCATCACCGAACGACAATGGCTCTTCCCCTCCTTACCATCTAGAACCGTCATAACCTTCCAGGCCTTCGCCGAAGCCTTCCGTCTCACCCCACAAGGCCGCGAAAATGGCCCAAGCATCCCCGTAGCTCGAATGGTAGAACTTTTTCCCCGATTTTCATCAAATGAATACGCCATTCTCTGTCGCCCCGAACCTGAAAAAACCGCATTGTAGTTCTTAGTTGCGATCCTTAACCTCCAAAAACGCACATACGGTATCTCTCGCCCATTCTATTCCGCCATCGACCTTGCCGCACGAGAACTTGTTAATTTTGCCTCATTTTTCTTTCACCGAATCCATAAGGAGTGCGTCGCCATAGTGAAACAAGTCAACAAAAGAACCACCCCTCAATCCAGACTTCCCCACATCCTTTCTTTCCTCTTCCCAACCATACTCGCCGCTCAACCACCACGACGAGGACCAGTCTTAAGGCACGAAGAGTCAGTTCAACTACTAGAAGATGAGGAAGAAGAAGATGAAGAAGAACTCAACCAATTGTTCCGCCGGAAACACATCAGAATTAGCTCCTCAAAAAGTGAAGCATAAGGCTCAGCCGGAAAGGAGAAAGATAACGATAAAGATGAAGAGAAGAACGAAGAAGAAACCTTCCATGATACAGCAACTTCACTGCACAATGAATCATCGGCAGAACAACAAGAACAACAAGATCAAGCAGAGATGGAAATAATTTTGACCGAAAAAGAATCAGAGCAACAACAAAATGAGCAGCAATCTAATCAAGATGCTTTAGACAAGCTACTGAAGGCAATGGAATCCATAGAATCTCACAATGCAGAAACAGAACAAACAAACAAGGTAACAACTACTGACTTTGTCCTCCCTAAAACCCCGCCTGCTAACCCCATCTCCCAACCGGAACCACACCGCAGCCCCATCAAGCCCAGTCACCACACCGGAACTTCTGAAGCCTCTACATCCTCCCTTAACTATTCACCTCCAAACTCACAACAACTCCTCGCCGGAACCTCGTCACAACCTCGTCCTCCCCTGCCATCCTACCCCATTCCAATTTTTTCGGAACTAGAAAATATGGGTCACCTTTTAATTAATCTATCCCAACAACTGCCGCAACACCTGAAGCACGCCACAGACAGTGCACGAGAGGAATTCCAAAGGAAGTTGGAAATAATGGAGGCAAATATCACCCCTCTTCAGGAAGAATTACAAGCAGCAAGAGCAGAAAATCATGCACTATAAGAGCAGATCAAGCAACTACAGGCTACACTCCAAGTACAAGAAGAGAGCTCAAGCCAGAAAGATAAGGAAATGGCTGCAAAAGAAGAAATGCTAATAGCTGCCGACGCGGAAATAATACAGTTAAAACAAACACTCAAAGATACCGAAGATACAAGAATACCACTAGGAAACCTACTGGAAGAAACAAGAGTCCAGTTGCAGGACACAATACAAAAATACCAAGAGCAGCAGAAAGAAGCAAAGCAGGCAGTAGAAGAGTTACAAAGAACAAAAGAATCCTTAAACGATGTCAACAACATGCTGAAACACCAACTGAACAGGGAATCTAAATATCAGAAAGATTTAGCAAATGCCCGCAGAGAACGGATGCTTACTACCAAACCATAGAGTTCCAGAACCAACAGTTCGGAAGATTAGATAATCAGGTACGCAACCAGAAAGACAGAATCAATGAGATGCATAAACAAGTAACGGACATGAAGACAGCAAGAGATGCGGCATTATTAAACAAATTTTATTTACAAGAGGCCTTTTTGCAAACACAGGCCGAAATTTTGCTCACCGAAGCCATTGCCCTCAGTTCCGTTAGAGTAGATGTGCAGATTTTAGAACCCGACACCCTTAAGCAATTATTAGAAACCCTTAAGAAAAAAATAGCCCGGACATTTAGATTAGCCAGGAATATGTATTTAGAAGGTATCATAGATGAACAGTAGTTTTGTAATAAAAATCACTTGCGGGTTCGAGTCCACCATGCTTGCCAGTGTTAGTCGGCCCCTGAGTGAGACAAATGTAATGACTGCCGGATGTAACGGAGTTCCTTGAATCACGCGTGAAAAGTTGGGATGCGCATCCTATAAATTTATATAAAGCAATGAAAGAAGAATGGTCGAGAGAGACGTCTTTTCTGGAACTGTTGGATTGTTCGCCTAATTTTCTATCAGAGTATTGTTACATTGTTGTGGAGTCTGAGTAATGTGAATGTTGAGTTCTGTATCGGATGCTCACATTGAAGTTCACCGTAACGAGTGATTGAATGACGGATTGTGTGTTTGAGTACTGTTATTGTATTGTATTGCTGCGTATTCTTCAGTTATTGAAGTACCCTGAGTCAGTTTGAGTAGTTATCTGGCTATGTGAATCATTGCATTTGATGTAATAACTGTGACCCCGAATAGGAGTACGAACTAGTATCTTCAATAAACGTGAACTTTTGAGATCACTGGCAAGTGTGGTGACAAATGAATCTGTCAGCTATAGTCTTCACTTTGGTTGATTTACGGTATAATAGCGAATCTGTAGAAGGGACTACTGCTCTGTTCTAATAGCAGAATAGTCTGAAGAAGTTCGATACGCAGGCGTAAAGAAACCCAATATTGTCTAGTTACCGCAAGTAACTAAGCTAAGACGTGTATTAGTATTTTGATGTTGTGATTAAGAATTGGGAAAAGAGTACAGGGCCTTTGTCTAACAGATCCCTACCACTCCCAAGAACCCACTTGGTCTGATAACGCCTTTCGGTAATAGAAAGTTTAATACAGTTTGCGGTGAATCACTATTTTACGCTTAATATTTGTTCGGTAACGATTTCGGCTAGTTATTAACACAGCGTAACTGTGTAACATTTAACAGTAGGTTCCTCCTTAGCAAGACTTGGAAACTCCTCCTCCACCTCATAGGGTAGTTTAACCTTCCTGCATTCATTCTCATACCAAGAGTCATTTTCATCAAAGGCAACATCTCTACTAACCATGAATCCCTTATTGGAAGGGTTGTAGAACCTGTACCCCTTCTGATTTAGATCAGGTCCAATAAAGATACACTTCTCAGCCTTAGGGTCTAGCTTACCTCTTATCTGAGAAGGAATGTGTACATATGCTACACATCCAAATATCCTGCAATGATCAAGTGAGAGTCTCTTCCCATGCCATGCTTCATAAGGGGTCATCCCATCAAGGGATTTAGATGGTAACCTATTTATGAGATAAGTGGTAGTAGGTACACTCTCTACCCATAAATAGTTAGGTAACTTTTTTTCTTTCAACATTGACCTAGCTGTTTCAACAATCAATCTATTTCTTCTCTCAGCTACCCCATTCTGTTCAGGAGTATACCTTGTGGTGATTTCTCTCTTGATTCCTCTGTCATGCAAGAATGCTTCAAACTCATTTGAGAAGTACTCACCTCCTCCATCTGACCTTAGCCTCTTTAGATTCTTCCCTGTCTGATTCTCAACAAGTGCAAGATATTTTTTAAAACAGTTGAACACTTCATCTTTGTGCTTCATAAAGTACAATACAGTCCCCCTGCTATAATCATCAATAAAAGATACATAGTAACTTGATCCTGAGATTAAGGGGTCTTTGCTTGGTCCCCATACATCTGTATGGAAAAGTTTTAGGTAGTCCTCATGCATGTAGCCTTTCCTTGAGAATGGTAATCTATGAGACTTTCCAAAGTGACAAGCACCACACTTGTAGATCATATGTTGCTTGGATACATTAGGTATCCCAAGCACACATTGGTCCCTGCATATTTCCTTCAAGGTTCTTTCTCCTACATGCCCTAATCTTTTATGCCAAATCTCAAGCTCTGAAAGTGTTTGATCTTTATAATTGTACAGTGCAATATTCTTTGTATCTTCTAGCTCAAAAGTAAAAAGTCTACCTGTCTTTTCTCCTTTAGCAATTCTCTTCAACCCATGCTTGGGATCCTCCACAAATGCTCCAAATTGGTTGAATCTAACCTGCAAACCTTTTTCCACAATCTGTCCAACACTCATCAAGTTTCTTGTAATGGTTGGTACATATAGAACCCTACTCAACAAGTTTTGATTTCCATCACAAGTCTTAACATTTCCAACTTTAACTATTGAGTGCTTGGTGTCATCACCTGTTTGTACTTAATGCTTACCTCTTGGTTCTTCAAGGTCAGAGAGTAGAGCTACATTGCCTGCCACATGATTTGAGCATCCTGAGTCAATGTAAAAGAGATGTTTCATCATTTGTACCTGGTTTTGAAGTCATGTTCATAATAAGAAGAGAATCATCTTGCTCTTGTATATAGTTGTTGTAATCTTTTCTGGATTTGAATCCTCCTTGGTAGTTGCCATTGTAGTTGTTGTTGTAGTTATTGTTGTAGTTATTGTTGTACCCTTGATGATGGTTGAATCTGCCTCTTGACTGTGAGTATCGACCTCTTTGATATCCTCTTCCTCTCTGATTCTTGTAGTTCCTGAAACACTCATCTGTAGTATGATTTGATAAACCACAAATGTTGCATGGTGAGGACTTATAGGATTTCCCCCTACCTTGCTTACCTCCTCTGCCCCTTCCTATTGATGATCTACCTCTCCCTGCGTAGTTGACTTGGGAGGTAGTGCCTTCATCCTCTCCTTTCTTGTTCTTGCCTTTATCTCTAGACTTACTTTTATCAGTCTATAAGGCAGAAGAGCTATTACCTTTGGATGAGTCTCCATTCTTGTTGAGCTTGGCTTCATAAGTGAACCATTGCGCCATGAGAGTGGTAAGATCTGGAATTTGCATATCCATGTATAGATCCATGGTAGTGGTGAAGCTTTCCCATTTGTCATCAGCCTTAATCCCATTGATCACTTGCCTTACTATCTACTCTTCTTCAATCTCTTCTCCTATGCTTGCTAACTGATGTGCTACATCTTTAATCTTAGTCACAAACTCTGAAATAGCCTGCTTAGGTTGCTTCCTTAGTGTGGTGAATTCAATCCATGATTGGTTTTTTCTGGCCCTTGTGTTGGAAGAGAAATAGGATGAGAAGGTTTCCTAAGTCTCTTGGGATGTCTTACAGTTTCTAACATGTGGCAAAAGAAAATCAGAGATGGAGTTGAGTATGTAAGACCTTGCTAATGCCTCCTTGGCACATCATGTGTTGAGCTTGTTATGTACTTCCTTTGTTGGTAGTCCTCTGGTTTTGAATGAGGGCAATTCCTCATCTCCTGAGATGTATCCATAAGGACTCCTTCCTTGTAGGTATGTCTTCATCCTTAGAGACCATGCGTGATAGTTGTTCGTGTCCAATTTATCAATAAATGAAGGAAAACAATCTCCCATTTTACCTTAACTTTGCTCTGATACCAGTGTTGGGAAAGATGGATGGACACTTCAAGATGATGAGTAGGTACTGCTAAATCCTCCTTTGTATCAGGCCTTTGATGCTTCATAGTTGATAAGTAGACCTTCTTAGCTTTCCAATAACACCATAAAATGGCTTATGTACTTTGGAAATGATGTATGAAAAGGTTGAATCAAAATAGACAACTTTGAACTTCAAGTCTTCAAGAAAACCTTCTAATTTTTTACCATACACCTGCTGCATCTTTTGCTCAGTATGACCATCAGA